>JAHHUM010002252.1:0-43959 GCA_036173005.1 Crenichthys baileyi
GAAGGCCGAGTGAAGTCTACAAACAGATCCTGGCGTAGGTCCCTGGGCGGTCGAGGTGTTGCAGGATGAAGTGTAGACCTAAGTTAACAGCATCATCTGCCGACCTGTTTGCTCGGTAAGCAAACTGCAGGCGTTCAAGGGGACCTGTAATGTCTTTCAGGTCTTTAACACCAGCCGCTCAAAGGATTTCATGACCACAGAGCCCCAGGGCTACAGGGCCCCTGTAGCTTTTTAATCCTAGGATGGTGGGTTTCTTGGGCACTGGGATGATGGTGGATCGTTTGAAGAGGGGGGGGGGGGGGGGGCCTCACACTTCTCCAGTGACTTGTTGAAGATCCGGGTGAAGATTGGAGCGAGTTGATGTGCACGGTTTTTCAGGCATGATGGGGAGACGTTATCAGGTCCTCCACTTTCTTTGTTTTCATGCGCTGAAAGAGCCTTTTAAATCATCCTCAGAGATTTTTAGTGCAGGCAGAGGATCTGAAGGTAGGGGGTTTGGTTGCTTTACTGGTCGAATTTTTCCTGAATGGGATGTGGAGATTTTGGTTTTAGGTGTGATGGCTTCTTGTCATGTCTGCAGTAGAAGCCATTAAACGGTTAGCCAGGCGAGGACTTTGTTCAGGAAGGGTGGTGGGGCTTCTGTAGGAGTCAGGTTTTCTCAGACCAGCCTATAGAGCCGAAGTGTCCCCAGTAGAAAGGCTGTTTTTCAGCTTCTCACTGTAGCTTCTCTTGGCTGCTTTGATCCCCCTTTGTAAGTCTGTTCCTGGCCCCCTGTACCCCCCAATCCCCACTGCTGTGAGCTTCTTCCTTGTCCCTGCGCAGATTTTCTGGGGTTTTTGAGTAAACCATGGCTTGTTTTTTCCCCAAAAGGTGCAAAAAGGTCTTGGTCCCCAACACATGTTCTCACAGAAACTGATGTATGATGTCACCACTCAGTTAGTTCGTTTAAATCGGTGGCTGAGGTTTTAAAAACAGTCCAGTCTGTGCATTCAAAGCAGGCCTGTAGCATCTGCTTCATTCCTCAGTCCACTTTTTTAACAGTGTGAACCACGGGTTTGGAAGCTCTTGTTTCTGTCTGTAAGTTGGGATGAGGTGGATAGGCAATGATCCGAAAGAGCAGCCCTGGTAACAGCATGGTATGAGTCCTAAAAGCTGTGTAACAGTGGTCCAGTGGTTTTTGTCTCTGGTGGGACACTTAATATGCTGTCTGGGAGTTTTAAGGGGGGGGCCCCAGCCATTTTGAGAACCGCTGATCCGGGGGGGCGGGTTTTTTAAAGTAGCTCGTCCATCTTGTTGCTTAGAGTATGATGAAAGAGTCAGGGTGTTTTTTCTCCACGTCTGTAATCAGCTCAGCAAGATGTTTTTCCGCAGCAGAAGTGCAGCCATGCGGAGGAAAATATGAGCCGATTATTATGACGAGGAAAACCTTGGTGAGTAAAACGGTTTACAGATTATGGAAAATGACTCCAGATTGGGATGTTTTCCCCAGCACTTTTATGTCTCCCCAAGCTTTTTATTAAAAACAGATTCCGGCCCCTCGCTTCTTCCCTGATAGCTCCCGTTGCGATCCGCTCTGAACAGCTGGAAGTCCGTATCAGCAGTGCACGGTCCGGGATGTTGTCACTCAGCCATGTCTCGTGAAGCAGAAAACCGCTGATCTGCGGAGGTCCGAGTTTTTACCGGTGAGAAGAAGTAGCTCGTCCATCTTTTCTTAGAGAGCGGATATTTGCCAGATGTATTGAAGGCAGTGGGGGTGCGAAGTTCCTCTTTTGCGGAGCTTTACCAGGGCGCCAGCACGCTTTCCCCTCCGACGCTTCCGGCGCAGTATCCCCAGAGCGCCGCCCCTCCGCTTGCCAGAAGCTCAGTGAACTCGGATCAATGAAGGAGGGTGAAAAAAAACCCAAAAGAGGACTCTTATGTTGAGAAGTTCCTCTCTACGGAATGAACCCCCAAAATTGGGCCCGAGACCACAGTACTGTGGCTCGAAAAAACTATAAACACACAAACTAAAAAAACAAAAGAGAGGGGAAGCTCCGGGGCTGCCATCGTGGCCCCATCTTGTTTAAAATCTTAATCATTGAACAGTGCAGTCAGTTTCTGTTTTTTTCAAATTGGATAAAATTTTTCTATCTAAGGAAAACCCAGCAGTTGCATCCAGTCAGTGACTTGCAGCTTTCACTCCTCCCGGATGAGCATGTAGTGACAGTGGACAGTCACTGGCGTTGACTTTTGGGCAATCCCTCATACTGAGCATGCATGTAGCAACAGTGGAGAGGAAAAAAACTCCCCTTTTAACAGAAAAAACCTCCAGCAGAACCAGGCTCAGTGTGAGCGGCCTCGCCACGACCGACTGGGTTAGAGAGAACAGAGCAGAGACAAAAAGAAAACAAAAGCACTGACCCCGAGTACTTTCTATGGAAGGGAAAGGTAAATGTTAATGGATGTAGCTCTTTTAGTCGTTTCCCCTAGAAAAAAAGAACAAAAAACCTGAGCCTTTTTCAAGTTAGAGTCTGAAGGGGCACATAGAGTTAGTTACAGTAAAAGCTCAGTCAGTAGCTATGTCTAGGGGAGAGAAAGGGTTTTAAACACTGAAAAACAGGGCCATGTGGATCATCGGGAAGGGAGCATTAAGTTGTTGCCAGCAGAAGCTCAGACGATGCCCCTCTCCAAAAGGTGTCACAGGTAGAACAGAGTCAGGCCAGTGTAGCTTCTAGGGAAAAAAAGAGAGAGAACAAGTTTAAAGCTCAAATAACAGCAAATAATACAAAAAGAAGAGTAGTGTGAGAAAGTAGCGAAGAGGGTGAAAATGGTCTTATGTCCTCCAGCAGCCTAAGCCTATAGCAGCATAACTACAGAGATAGCTCAGGATAACCTAAGCCACTCTAAATATAAGCTTTATCAAAAGGAAATTTTTAAGCCCCTTAAAAAATAGACAGTTTTCCATCTAGAGCCCCCGATGGCCATTGTTATACAAAAAAACCAAAAACGTTGGGGATACCTCTCTCTGTCAGATTGACCATAACCATTGGAAAAGAGAGGGGGTCATACAGGTAGCAGAAATGGGGGTGTGTTTGCACCTCAGCCATAACTGAGCCGGTTTAGGCAAACCTGACCCCCCCTCACTCCATCCAACAAGGGGAGAAGAAGACGGAGCTAAAAAAAGGAAGATAGCTCAGGATAACCTAATCCACTCTAACTATAAGCTTTATCAAAAAGGAAAGTTTTAAGCCTAGCCTTAAAGAAAAAGGGGTGTCCGCCTCACGGAGTAAAACTGGAGCTGGTTCCACAGGAGAGGAGCCTGAAAACTAAAGGATCTGCCTCCCATTCTACTTCTAGAGACTCTAGGAAACCCCCCGAAAACCTGCAGTCTGAGAACGAAGTGCTCTGTTAGGAACAGGGGAACACCAGATCTCTGATGTAATGATGGAGCTAAATCTTAAAGGGTTTATTTAGGGGGAATTTTAAATTTATTTGGGGTTTAACCGGGAGCCAATAAGGGAAGCTAAAGTGGGGGAAATATGATCTCTCTTTTTTAATTTCATCAGAACTCTTGCTGCAGCTTTGAATCAGCTGAAGGCTTTTTAACTGCATTTGTGGCACTCCTGATAGTAAAGACTTAAAATAGTCCAGCCTTGAGGTAAAAAATGCATGGACTAGTTTTTCAGCATCAATCCTGGACAGGATATTTCTAATTTTGGCAATGTTCCCCGGGAAATGAAAAAAGGAAATCCTAAAAACCTTTTAATATGGGATTTAAATGACATGTCCTGGTCAAAAATAACACAAGGTTTTTTACTTTATTATCGGAGGTCAATTTAATGCCATCCAGGTTAATGACTGACTAAGCGTTTTTTTTTTAAAGACTCCAGTCCAAAGACGAAAACTTTTGTCTTGTCTGAATTTTAGAAGCGAAAATTTAAAGTCATCCAATTTTTATGTCTTCAGACATGCTTGTAGTCTATCTAACTGGTTGGGCTCATCAGGATTTATGGATAAGTAAAAGCTGAGTGTCATCAGCGTAACAGTGAAAATTTTTTTCTATGCTGCCTGATAATTTTACCTATTGGAAGCATATATATAGAAAGGAAAATTGCCAAGTACTGAGGCCTTTGTACTCCACAATTAACCCTGGAGTTTAAAGATGATTTATCATTTACATGACAAACGGAATCTGTCAAACAAATAAGATTTAAAACCAGCCTAGCGCTTTTCCTCTGATCCCTACAGCATATTCCAGCCTTTCTAAGAGATATTTGATCGACTGTATCAATGCAGCACTGGGGGGGGAATCTTAGAGGAAAAAGTACAGACACAATCTGAGGCAATAAGAATATCTTTTGACTTTCAGCAGAGCTGTTTCAGTGCTATAATGAGCTCTGAAACCTGACTGAAACTCTTCAAAACAGGTCATTGCTGTGTAAATGCTCACACATTTGATTAGCAACTATTTTCTCCCGATTTTAGATAAATGGAAGAAATTGGGATATCGGTCTTAAATTTATTAAGTCATCTCGATCAAGCGAAGGTTTCTTAAGCAAAAGGTTTAATTATAGCTACCTTAAAAAGCTTGTGGGACATACCCATTTTCTGAAGATAAATTAATCATATCTAAAATGGGGCTGGTAATCAGAGGGAACACTTCCTTAAATAATTTGGTTTGGGATTGGGTCTAACATACAAGTTGAAGGGTTTTTGATAAAGCTAAAAATTCTGATAACTCAGGTTGCCCCACAGGATCAAAACAGTCCAAACACAGATCGGGGTTTTACAGTTACTTCCAATGTTGTCTCCTTTGTTGAGGATGAAGTAATCATCTTCGGGAGTATGTCAAAGATTTTTCTTCTTAATAGAAACAATTTTATTTTGGAAAATCCCTAAAGTTTATGACTGCTAGAGCTAAGGGAAGGTGGCTCAAAAGAGCTATGACTCTGTGTATTTAGCAACTGTTACTAAAGAGAAACTAGATTATTCTTGTTCTTTCTATTAAGGATGAGAAAAAAGCTGTTTTTAGCTTGGGGTGAAGTTGTCTTTTTTATCAACAGTAGGCTATTTTTTCCAGATTAAGTAAGGAATCCTCTAGTTGTGTTAGAGCGCCATTTTCGCTCAAATTTTCTAACATTATGCTTTAAAGTACGCAGCTCTGAATTAAAACCAGGGAGCCAGCCTCCTATGAATAATTACCTTCTTTTTCAAGGGGCTGCATTGTCTAATGCACCACGCAATGATAAAGTAACACTCTGAAAAAGAGATCAATTTGTGAAGGGGAAGAAACAAAATTATTGCCCTCCACTGTTTTTTCTGTGATAATGAGGAAATTAAAAAGTGGAACAGATTTTTAAAGGTTGTTACAGCATTGTCTGATAATGATCTACTATAATGAATTTTTCTTTCGGGTGGGGGAGTACTCTGTTAAAATGGAAACTCAAAGGTTTTAAAAAGGGTCAGACAGCACAGGGGTTGTGAAAAAAATATTGTTATGTCTTTACACCAATGCCATATGTCAGCAAAAGGTCCAGAGAAAAAGACAAACGTGGGTAGGTTTGTTAATTTTTTTGAGTAAAGCCAATTGAGTCTAAGATACCATTTTAAGGCTATTTTTTAAGCTATCATTTTCCCCCCCAGTGTCAACGTGAATGTTAAAAAACCCCCCACTATAATAACTTTATCTGTATTTAACACAAAAATCAATAAAAGGTCTAAAAACTGATCTAAAAATTGAGAGTAAGGGGGCCTGGTGGATGGTACAAAAAAACAAACAGAAGGGGGTTTTAGTGCTTTTGCAATTTTGGATGAGGAAAAAAAACGGATTAAAATATTCAAAAGAGTTGTAGCTTTTTTTGGTCTGGGACTAGTCAATAATCGGACTGAAAGATGGTTTCTACTCCTCGTCCTTTCCCCCGGGGTATTTAGAGGAATGTGAAAATTTAAATAATTAGTAGGAGTTGACTCATTTATAGTAACAATAATCCCTTGCTGCAGCCAGTTTCTGTGAGGCAAAATAAATCAATCTGATTTTTAACAAATCAAGGTCACTAACTAGCAAAGTCTTTGAAGAGAGAGATCTTTTTGGTTCAGTTGGGCCCACATTTTGGGTGTTTTATTTTTTTTTTTAGTCTGATTTGTGTTTATTTTTATTAGTTTTTCCTGATTTCCCTTTTTAGATAATTTTTTAAATCTATTCAATTTTTGGCCGTGGGCGAGACGCTATCTTAAAATAGGGTAATGGGTGGGTAGCAGTCCCAGAAGCTACAGAGAGGGGGGTTTTTTAAATACGACCCTGCTTCCTGGTTAAAACCCGGGGGTTTGTCAGAGGTTTGGAGAACTAAAAAATTCGGCCAGATTTCCTAAAAAGAAGAGCTGCTCCATCCAAAGTGGGATGGATGCCGTCTCTCCGGGCTCAGACCAGGTTTTTTCCCCAAAATGTTCGCCAATTATCAGTGTGGCCCACTTCTTTTTCGGGACACCACCTAGACAGCCGGTTTTTGAATGACACCCAATGCGGCTAAACATGTCATCACTGGTCAGATCGGGGAGGGGACCAGAGAAAAATTACGGAGTCCGAGATTGTTTTGGCAAAATTACACACCGAAGCAACACTAACTTTAGTGACCTCCGATTGACGTAACCGGGTGTCATTACCGCCAGCGTGAATAACAATCTTACTGTATTTACGCTTATCCTTAGCCAGTAGTTTCAGGTATGATTTGATGTCGCCCGTTCTGGCCCCTGGCCATCTTGCTGGCGCATCTGTGACCAAGACAGCAAGTCTTTTTGATGTATCAAGAGCCACGGTATCCAGGGTAATGTCAGCATACCACCATGGACGAACCACATCCAACAGGATTAACGGTGGACGCAAGAGGAAGCTGTCTGAAAGGGATGTTCGGGTGCTAACCCGGATTTTATCCAAAATACATAAAACCACGGCTGCCCAAATCACAGCAAAATTAAATGTGCACCTCAACTCTCCTGTTTCCACCAGAACTGTCCGTCGGGAGCTCCACAGGGTCAATATACATGGCCGGGCTGCTATAGCCAAACCTTTGGTCACTCATGCCAATGCCAAACGTCGGTTTCAATGGTGCAAGGAGCGCAAATCTTGGGCTGGGGACAATGTGAAACATGTATTGTTCTCTGATGAGTCCACCTTTACTGTTTTCCCCACATCCGGGAGAGTTACGGTGTGGAGAAGCCCCAAAGAAGCGTACCACCCAGACTGTTGCATGGCCAGAGTGAAGCATGGGGGTGGATCAGTGATGGTTTGGGCTGCCATATCATGGCATTCCCTTGGCCCAATACTTGTGCTAGATTGGCGCGTCACTGCGAAGAACTATCGAACCATTCTTGAGGACCATGTGCATCCAATGGTTCAAACACTGTATCCTGAAGGCGGTGCTGTGTATCAGAATGATAATGCACCAATACACACAGCAAGACTGGTAAAAGATTGGTTTGATGAACATGTAAGTGAAGTTGAAAATGTCCCATGGCCTGCACAGTCACCAGATCTAAATATTATTGAGCCACTTTGGAGTGTTTGGGGAGCGAGTCAGGAAACGTTTTCCCTCACCAGTATCACGTTAGTGACCTGGCCACTATCCTGCAAGAAGAATGGCTTAAAATCCCTCTGACCACTGGGGGCAGGATTGTATATGTCATTCCCAAGACGAATTGACGCTGTATTGGCCGCAAAAGGAGGCCCTACACCATACTAATAAATTATTGTGGTCTAAAACCAGGGGGTTTCAGTTTCAATGTCCAACCCCTATATAAAATTATATATATATATATATACATATATATATATATATATATATATATAATATATATATATAATATATATAATATATATATATATATATACACATATATATACAGTATATGTATATAGATACAGGTGTGTAGGCCTACTTTGCGGGCGTAATTCCAATGCATTGGTTGCTATATAAAAATAGTTTTGATCGCATCCTAAGACTGAGCGTTATTAAAGGGTGACTGTTGGATTTCATTGCAGAACGTATATGGAGGACATTATGGACAGTAAATCTGAAGAAAAGGCCACAGTCGCTGATTCCAGTGAGGTTGGACATCCAAAAGAAACTCAAGTGGTCAAAGCAAAAAGAACAATTAAATTGACACCAAAAGCTTTTGTTGAGAAAATAGATAATTAGCAAAATGTAAGAAAGAGTAAATTAAACAAGATTGAAGATTGAAGAAAGGTAATTAAAAAACATATGCATGAAAAAAGGGTTGATGAGGTAAAGGATTCATTGGAAAAATGTATTTATTTGTTTGAAGAAGCAAAACGTGCAGATGATACCTCTTTTGCCTGTTGAAGAAGGTGAAATACAGAATACATGGTTTGTTGCAAAAATGTTGAGTGAAAACAGTTTTATTGATTATGTTAAACAATGGTTGAGAAATACTGAAAAAGTGGGTGGTGTTTCTGATGATGTACGTCCTGATGACAGCATATCAAATGTTCCCTATAAACGCTCTCACCCAAATAGTACATCCAGTGTTAAAAGCAGGCAAAGTGGTCAATTCAATTCAATTCAGTTTATTTATATAGCGCCAATTCACAACACATGTCGTCTCAAGGCACTTCACAAAAGTCAGGTACATACATTCCAATTAATCTTAATCATTGAACAGTGCAGCCAGATTCTGTTATTTATTCAAATTGGATAAAAAGTTTTTCTATCTAAGGAAAGGAAACCCAGCAGATTGCATCCAGTCAGTGACTTGCAGCTATCTCTCCTCCCGGATGAACATGTAGAGACAGTGGACAGTCACTGGCGTTGACTTTGCAGCAATCCCTCATACTGAACATGCATGTAGCGACAGTGGAGAGGAAAAACTCCCTTTTAACAGGAAGAAACCTCCAGCAGAACCAGGCTCAGTGTGAGCGGCCATCTGACAAGACCGACTGGGGGTTAGAGAGAACAGAGCAGAGACACAAAGAGAACAAAGAAGCACTGATCCAGGAGTACTTTCTATGGGAAGGAAAAGGTAAATGTTAATGGATGTAGCTCTTTTAGTCGTTTCACCTAGAAAGAAGGGAACAGATAAACTCTGACCCAGTTTTCAAGTTTAGAGTCTGAAGAGAGCACAGAGAGTTAGTCACAGTAGAAGCTCAGTCAGTAGCTATGTCTAGGAGAGAGAAAGGGTTAAACACTGAAAGACAGGGCCATGTGGATCATCGGTAGAGGGTGAGCATTAAGTTGTTGCCAAGCAGAAGCTTGGAGGATTCCCCTCTCCAGAAAGGTGTTACAGGTAGACACAGAGTCAGGCCAGGTGTAGCTTCTAGGAAGAGAAAAGAGAGAGAACAAAGTTAAAAGCTGAGATAACAGCAAATAATACAAAATTGAAGAGTAGTGTGAGAAAGTAGCGAAGAGGGTGAAAGTGGTCATTATGTCCTCCAGCAGCCTAAGCCTATAGCAGCATAACTGTCCGCCTCACGGACTAAAACTGAGAGCTGGTTCCACAGGAGAGGAGCCTGATAACTAAAGGATCAGGTCAGTCAACAGCATCTGCTCGCATTAAAGCTGAAGCAGAAAGGGCTGCACTTCTTGCTCGAGGTGCAAAGTTAAAGGAAAAACATGCTCTGGAGAAAGAAGAAGCAGAGCTTAGAAGGAAAAAAGAGCAACTGCAGCTTGATGTTGAAATTGCTGCATCAACAGCTAAACTATGTGTGTTAGAAAATGCTGCAGAATGTTTAAGTGAAGTCCAAGAATGGAATGAATTCATATCTGCAAAAGAAAAAAGAACAAGACAAACTAAAACTAGTGGGCGCATTGCAGTGACGTAATGAAAGTCGTCACGTACAGGAGACCTCTTAATTAATCCATTTCACAGGATATTTACACGTTATTAAATGAAACAAACCAAACTTAAACCTGTTTATCAAATATATTATTCAATAAAATCTAAACGGAAACTCAAAGCTCCACAAAGCTCACTCTTTTACGTGAGCTGCAAGCACTGTTGACATTCGCAACTGCACAGTGACGCCCACTGCCCATTTAACACCTTGTGTGCGGATGCAATCAAGCCTCAACCACAACGCAGTGAAACAAAATGGGTCCGCTAGAAGATGATAATGCTTTATTTCTTGCTAATTTGCTCTCGGATGAATGTAAGGTGTGTAGTTCAGTGGAAGCTGTGAATTGGGCTGATGGAAACATGGCAGTACATATGACAACAGATCCACTGAACTTACTCGCAGGTGTGGGTCATGCATTCAAACTCTTGACAGATGTCATTGAGTAATCTGCGTGCAGAGATCGCAAAACCGACAGCAGAGTTTAATAAAGCGTGAGCACGGATTTCTATCGGCTTTGGGTTTTTTTGTACCTCCCGACACTTGCCGGGCTCCGTAAAATACACCAGCTGGAGCATCAGTTAAAAGTGGATGAGGTGCCCGTACAGCTGGATGATTTTATTTATTTAACCAAAAACTAATGTATTTTCACTTGCAGGGAATAAAGAACACTTGATGAAATAAAATGACAACTGTCTTTAGTTAGAGAAGTGATTGGTAATAACTAATAATAATAACTCCCTCCCTCACCCACCATGTGCTACTCAGGCTGTCTCATATCTTTTTGAAATCCTCTAGCCTCCCACCAAGAAAAAAACGAATTATTTCAAGGTGTAGTGTATCAGTCAGTGCTGTTAACCATGCTTTAAAAGTAGGTGTCTCCATTTTTTCCACAAAGGATACCATAGGATAAAAGGCAGCGCTGCCTATTCTGTAGGTTCCCAATGCTCCCTGATGTCCCTAGCATAATCAAGAGTGGATCTGGTCGACTTAATGTAGTCTGCAATTTTGTGCTTTGTGCAAGGAATGTGATGTTTGGCGTTGGAGAGACAATACCTGGAAGTTGGGCGCCAATATTTGGGAGAAGAAAGTTTACTAATTTAAAAATGATGAAGAGACTGGTTTCCTCTCAAGAGAGGGGACCTTTTATTTAAAACGCATACATCTTCAACAAAATCCCAAGAATCCCAAAGTATCCCTTTCAAGAGTCAAGATATACAGGGGTTGGACAATGAAACTGAAACACCTGTCATTTTAGTGTGGGAGGTTTCATGGCTAAATTGGACCAGCCTGGTAGCCAGTCTTCATTGATTGCACATTGCACCAGTAAGAGCAGAGTGTGAAGGTTCAATTAGCAGTGTAAGAGCACAGTTTTGCTGAAAATATGGAAATGCACACATTATGGGTGACATACCAGAGTTCAAAAGAGGACAAATTGTTGGTGCACGTCTTGCTGACGCGTCTGTGACCAAGACAGCAAGTCTTTGTGATGTATCAGAAGCCACGGTATCCAGGGTAATGTCAGCATACCACCAAGAAGGACGAACCACATCCAACAGGATTAACTGTGGACGCAAGAAGAAGCTGTCTGAAAGGGATGTTCGGGTGCTAACCCGGATTGTATCCAAAAAACATAAAACCACGGCTGCCCAAATCACGGCAGAATTAAATGTGCACCTCAACTCTCCTGTTTCCACCAGAACCGTCTGTCGGGAGCTCCACAGGGTCAATATACACGGCGGGGCTGCTATAGCCAAACCTTTGGTCACTCATGCCAATGCCAAACGTCGGTTTCAATGGTGCAAGGAGCACAAATCTTGGGCTGTGGACAATGTGAAACATGTATTGTTCTCTGATGAGTCCCCCTTTACTGTTTTCCCCACATCCGGGAAAGCTACGGTGTGGAGAAGCCCCAAAGAAGCGTACCACCCAGACTGTTGCATGCCCAGAGTGAAGCATGGGGGTGGATCAGTGATGATTTGGGCTGCCATATCATGGCATTCCCTTGGCCCAATACTTGTGCTAGATGGGCGCGTCACTACCAAGGACTACCAAACCATAATTGAGGACCATGTGCATCCAATGGTTCAAACATTGTATCCTGAAGGTGGTGCGGTGTATCAGGATGACAATGCACCAATACACGCAGCAAGACTGGTGAAAGATTGGTTTGATGAACATGAAAGTGAAGTTGAACATCTCCCATGGCCTGCACAGTCACCAGGCCTAAATATTATTGAGCCACTTTGGGGTGTTTTAGAGGAGCGAGTCAGGAAACGTTTTCCTCCACCAGTATCACGTAGTGACCTGGCCAATATCCTGCAAGAAGAATGGGTTAAAATCCCTCTGACCACTGTGCAGGACTTGTATATGTCATTCCCAAGACGAATTGACCCTTCATTGGCCGCAAAAGGAGGCCCTACACCATACTAATAAATTATTGTGGTCTAAAACCAGGTGTTTCAGTTTCATTGTCCAACCCCTGTATATACAACAGTGAGACATTTTGACCAATCAGATGTACCCTTTCACTTACGCCCATTTTGGCACTTCACAACATTGATTCTCAAGTGCAGTTCCGAGAATAGAAGTCTAGCCAAACATCTGGACAAGATCAGATTGGCCTACGTGACACTTTACAATAACATTCTCATCATTTATCTGGATAATGGAAAATAATGTCGAGGTGACCTGGCAGCAATTAGAGGTATCACAACTTTCCCAGCTGAACACAATAACAAGCTCTTATCATTTCTTATTCCTGAGTTCAACTGGACCCTTGTTATTTCCTTTTTTGGCCATACAGGAATCGAGGCCCAGGAATAGTCTCCCTGAGACACACAAACACTTTTTAACCACACAAAATGCTTCCACAGTACTCTTGAAGACCTTTGAGGAAAAAGAAAACACTGCTACGCTGAAACACTGAAACACTGAAACGTTCTAGTTTGGGGCACAGTGTATAGCTGTGAAGTAGATTTGCCTCCGCTTGGCTACACTTCTCACAGATGGGTGAAACTTCTGGAAATATTCTATGTAATTTTACTCTTGAGTAGTGCAGTCTGTGTAGAACTTTAAAGTGGATCAAGCAGTGCCTAGCATTCAGAGAGCAAGTATTGATATATCCCATGCTTTCCTTCCATATATCCTCCACTATCTCCATACCCAATTCTTTTTCCCAGATTCCCTTTATGTATTCCGTGCTCACCTGGTTTAGTTCCTGAAGTAAATCCTATATAACTGAAACTGCATTCCTCTCCATCGTGCAGTCTCTGAGACATCTGTCTAGCTTGCCAGGAGTGGCATTTTCAAAATTGCCCAAATGTGTCCTTACAAAATGTCTGACCTGAATATATCTAAAAAATCCCCTTTTGGACAAGCCATATTTCTCCTGTAGTTGTTGAAATGCTGCAAAGGAGCCACTAACATACAGATCACCCACCCTGTGCAGTCCAAATTCTTTCCACCTATCAAAACCTCCATTCATGATAGAAGGGGTGAAAGAAGGATTTGCTGAAACTGGGAGCATAAAGGATAGCCTCCTAAGTTTGAGTTGCTTTGATATTTGTCTCCAGATTTGGATAGTGCTGTGAATAACTGGGTTGTAGCTATTGTATAGTTTTTTTTAGGGAGAATGGGAGACATCACAATAGTGCCGATTGAACAGGGAAAACAATCGTCCTGTTCTAAGTCCAACCGGCTGGCGAGCACCACTGTCTCATCCAGCCAGTATGAAATGGTTCGGATATATGCCCCCCAGCAATATCTGATAAAATCTGGAAGGGCCATCCCACCATTTGTTTTACTTTTGCACAGATGTCCCTTTCCAATCCTATGTGTTTTGTAATTCCAAATAAATGAAAGAAACATAGAATCCAGCCTTTTGAAGTAGGTTTTGGGAAGACGTCTAAGGAAGACGGGCAATATTTGGAGGAGGTACATTAACTGATGGAGACAGACCATTTTGACTGCATTCACTCTACCTATTAAGGATATAGGGAGGGTTTTCCAGAACTCCAGTTTGTTTTTAAACCTATTGAATAATTAGCCTCAAATTATTTATTAAATTCCCTTGTAATTTTTAACAAGTATGTGAGTTTCTCCCTAGCCAATCTGAATGGGGTTCATTCTAGTATACCTGGGTCACTGCATCGCACTGAAATCAGTTCACTCCTTATCCAGTTCACGCTATATCCAGAAAATGAGCTAAATAAATCAATTGTCTCTAATAAAACAGATATCGAAGTTTTTGGCTATGTAATAAAGGTCAAAATGTCATCTGCATATAATGATATTTTATTTGTCGTGTAATCTGTCATAACCATGAATTTCTTTATTTGTACGAATGGTCGCAGCTAATAGCTCCAGTGCTAATGCAAACAAGGGGCTAAGAGGGGACCCCTATCTGGTCCCTCTATATAGATTAATTGACTCTGACAATGTGTGATTAGTGAGAACTCTGGCAGTAGGGTTAGAGTAATTTTATCCACAAAATTACTGTTGCAAGTCCAAAGTTTTCTAATACAGCATATAAATATCTGTATTAGAAAACTTTGGACTTGCAACATTTTGGACTTGAAACACTAATACAGCATATAAATATCCCCTCCTTGAACCGCCACCTTAACGTGGTGGAGGGGTTTGAGTGTTCAAATGATCCTAGAGGCTATGTTGTCTGGGGCTTAAATGCCCCTGGTAGGGTCTCCCATGGCAAACAGGCTCTAGGTGATGGGTCAGACAAAGAGCGGTTCAAGAATCCTTCATGAGGACAAGTATACATCGAGGGACGTGACGTCGCCCGGTACGGCGGACCCACCAGAGGTCCCACCCTGGAGCCAGGCCTGGGGTCGGGACCTCGTCGGAGAGCGTCTGGTGGCCGGGGTTGCTCCTCGCGGGACCCGGCCGGAGCCAAGCCCGAACGAGAGACGCTAAGGCCTCCCCCAGTGTGCCCACCACCTGCAGGGGGAACCGTTGAGGGACCGGTTGCAAAGAGACTTGGTGGCGGACGAACAGGTGGAGACCTCGAGCGGCCCCGATCCCCGGAGCTTAGCTGGCTCTTAGGGACGTGGAATGTTACCTCGCTGGGGGGGAAGGAGCCTGAGCTTGTGCGGGAGGTCGAGAGATATCGACTAGGAATAGTCGGAGGCTCGCCTCACGCACAGCGTGGGCTCTGGCAACCCATCTCCTTGTGAGGGGCTGGAGTCTCTTCTACTCCTTGAGTGGCCCCGTTGAGAGGCGGCGGGCCGGGTGGGTTTGCTTTGCTTGGCCCCCAGCTCAGCCTTTTGTGTTGGGGTTTTACCCCGTGGATGAGAGGGTCGCATCCCTGCGCCTTCGGGTCGGGGATAGGTCTCTGACTGTCGTTTCGGCCTACTGGCCCGAGCGGTAAGTGCGGGATGCCGGCCTCTTCTTGGTTGTCCCTGTCGGGGGGTGCTGGATAGTGGCCCCTCCCGGGGGACTCCATTATTCTGCTGGGGGACTTCAACGCCCACGTGGGAAATGACAGTGACACCTGGATCGGGACGTGATCGGGAGGAATGGCCTTTCCCCGATCTGAATCCGAGTGGTGTTTTACTTATTGGACTTCTGTGCCTAGTCACGGATTGTCCATAATGAACACCATTTCAAGCATAGGGGTGTCCATCAGTGCACTTGGCACCAGGACACCCTAGGCAGGAGGTCAATGATCAACTTTGTTTGTCGTATTCATCAGACCTTCGGCCAGCATGTTTTGGACACTCGGGTGAAGAGAGGGGCCTGAGCTGTCCCACTGATCACCACCTGGGTGGTGAGTTTTTTGGATCCGCTGGAGGAGGAGAAAGCCGGACAGACTTGGCAGGCCCAAGCGCATAGTGAGGGTCTGCTGGGAACGCGTGTGGCGGAGCCCTCAGCCAGGGATGTAATTCAACTCCACCTCCGGGAGAGCTTTGACCAGATTCCCGGGGGATGTTGGAGACATAGAAGTCCGAGTGGACCATGTTCTCCGCATCCTATTGTCGATGCTGCTGCCCGTAGCTTGCGGCCGTAAGGTGTCTGCGGTGCTTGTCGGCGCGGCAATCTCCAGAACCCGGTGGTGGACACCGCAAGGGATAGCTGCGTCAAGCTGAAGAAGGAGTCCTATCGCCTGTGGTTGGCTTGTGAGGACTCCTGAGGCGGCTGACGGGTACCGTGAGGCCAAGCGTGCTGCGGCCTAAGCTTTGGGAGAGCAAAAAACTCGGGGCCTTGGGAGGAGTTCGGTGAGTGACCATGGAGAAGGACTACCTGGTCGTCTCGAAGCGATTCTGGCAAACCGTCCGGCGCCTCAGGAGGGGAAGCAGTGCTTCGCCAACACTGTTTATAGTGGGGGGTGGGAGGGCTGCTGAACCTCGACTGGGGACATTATCGGGCAGTGGGAAGGAGTAAACTCTTTCGAGGATCTCCTCAATCCTGCCATACCGCATTCCCTGGTGGGAAATCGAGGCTGGGGACTCGGGGGGTTGGACCTCTTTCATCACCCCGGCTAAAGTCCACCGTGAGTTTGGTTAAAAAGCTCCGCGGTGGCAAGGCTTCGGGGGGTGGATGAGATCTGCCCTGAGTACCTCAAATCTCTGGATGTTTTTGTGGGTCTGTCATGGGTTGACAGCGCCTCTTCACATTGCATGGCAGTCCGGGTGACAGTGCCTCAGGACTGCAGACCGAAGGTGGTTGGCTCCCCCTTCATAAGAAGGGTGACCGGGAGGGTGTGTTTCCAACTACAGGGGGATCACACTCCTCAGGCACTCCCTGGTAAGGCCTACGCAGGGTATTTAAGTGTAGAAGAGGAGAGGTTCCGGCCGATAGTCGAAACCCCTCGGCTTCAGGAGGAGCAGTGTGTCGTTTTTTTGTCCCGGCCGATGGAACGCTGGGCCCAGCTCTATACCACTCTACAGGTACTCGAGGGCTCATGGGAGTTTTGGCCCCAACCGGTTCCAAATGTGTTTTGTGGACCTGGAGAAGGCATTCGACTGTGTCCCTCGTGATGCCCTTGTGGAGGGGTGGTCCAGGAGGTATGGAATCGGGGGCTCCTTTATTAGGGGCCATTCGGTCCCTGTACGAGCGGAAAGGAGTTTGGGCGTCCGCATTGCCGCACTAAGTCGGATCTGTTCCCGTGGCATGTTGGACTCCGGGCAGGGCTGCCCTTTGTCACCGGTCCACTGTTCATAACTTTTAATGACAGGATTTCTAGACTCAGCCAAGGGCCGTTAGGGGGATCTGGTTTGCGGGACCAGTGGAATTTCGTCTCTTCCTTTTTGCAGATGACGTGGTCCTGCTGGGCCCCCTCTACCACAGACCTACACAGCCATGCGCTGGGCGGTTTCGCAGCCGAGTGTGAAGCGGCCTGGGAATGAAGATCAGCTCCTCCAAGTCAGAGGCCATGGTACTCAACCGGAACAAGGGTGGCTTGTCCCTCTTCAGGTTGTGAGGGAGTTCCGTGCCCTCAAGTGGAGGAGTTCAAGTATCTCGTGGGTCTTGTTTCACGAGTGAGGGAAGGAATGGAGCGGGAGATCGACAAACGGATCGGGTGCGGCTGGCCGCAGTAAGTGGGGGCGCTTGGCCGGTCCGTTGTGGAGTGAAGAGAGAGCTGAGCCGAAAAGCGTGAAGCTCTCAATTTACCGGTGGTCTACGTTTCCTACCCTCACCTATGGCCATGAACTTTGGGTCACTGACCGAAAGAACGAGATCCCGGATACAACCGGCTGAAATGAGCTTCCTCCGTAGGGGTGGCCGGGACACTCCCTTAGAGATAAGGTGAGGAGCTCAGGCCATTCGGGAGGGGCTCGGAGTAGAGCCGCTGCTCCTCCACATCGAGAGGAGCCAGTTGAGGTGCCTCGGGGCTCTATACCGGATGCCTCCTGGACGCCTTCCTCGGGAGGTGTGTTCCAGGCACGTCCCCACCCGGGAGGGGCGCCAGGGGACGGCCCGGATACGCTGGAGGGACTATGTCCTCTGGCTGACCTGGGAATGCCTTGGGCTTCCCCCCGGAGGAGCTGGAGGAGGTGTCTGGGGAGAGGGACGTCTGGGCGTCTCTGCTGAGTCTGCTGCCCCGCGCCCCCGGGTTCCCGGATAAGCGGAAGACACGATCGAGTAACGAGTCACATAATAAATATGGAAATTCTACACAATCGAAAGCCTTTGCGGCATCCAGAATCAGAATGAAAAGATCTTCCTTGGGATGTCTGGGGGAAAGCGTCTAACATTATGAAATAAGTGCCTGCCTGGGATAAACCCGGTCTGGTCCGAATGTATCAGCTTCATTCAGTGTTGATGGTAATTTACCATCCTCCATTGACTTCATATACATCCTGAGAAGAAATAGAGATATATTATTACCAAATGTAATCTAAAACTCATTACATATCCCGTCTGGTCCTGGGCTCTTTCCATTCTTCAGGGAATTGTTTTCTTTAGGTCTTCCTCTGTTATTTCCATTCCCAAGGAATTCTGATCACTTTCCAACAATGTTGGTAATTGACAAGTATTTAGGAACTGCTTCACAGTCTCGGCGCATGTGCCTGGGAACTATATAGAACCTTTATAAAAATGTCGAAAAGCGTTATTAATATCGTTTTGTGAAGTGGCAGGGGTGCCAGCTCCTGATCTTATCTTATGAATAGTTCTGTCACTTTCCCTTTTCCGCAATTGTCTTGCCAACAGTTTATGAGGTTTATCCCCAAACTCAAAGAAAGTCTGTTTAGTAAAGGTAAAGGCTTTAGAAATTCTTTCAGACAGAAGTGTATTGAGCTGATACTTAAAAGCTGAAATTTTATTGTGTTTCTCTGCAGAGGGCTGGGCAGCATTTTCTACATCTAATTTTCGTATCTGCTCCTCTAACTCTGTCAGCTTTTCATTATTGTGTTATTTTTGTGAAGACTGGTGTGAAATAATACATCCTCTTACATATACTTTGAAAGACTCCCAGAAAAGAACTGGGGAGATGTCATATTTATCATTTGTTTCAAAAAATATTTCTATCTGTGTCTCCAAATAATCGCATAATCGCTTTTTTGCTAGTAATTGTGGATCAAGCCTCCAGGACCCAAAGTTTCTCCTCGGCTCAAGCAACGTCAGTGAGACAGAACCGGACTGGGGTCTGACATTATTACATTGTGATATTTAACATTATTTACCCCAGATAGAAGTTTACTGTCTATTCTCTCAAACCCCCAGTACACATTATGAGCACGGAATGAAACGAATACTCTCTACTGGTTGCATTCAAAATTCTCCACACATCAACCAAATTGGAATTTTTAATAAATGAATTCAAAAAAATGGAAGCCTTAGATTGAGGTAATCTCTGATTTGATGATCTGTCCAGATAAGTATCTAAAACCAAGTTGAAATCCCCACCGATAATAAAATTTGTACTTGAGATATCTGGGATTGTACTAAAAGTCTTTCTAAAAAATTCTGGGTCATCCCAATTTGGTCCATACACATTTAATAATGTGACTGGTATGGAGTGTATCACTCCCGTGACCAAGATATTTTTCCCATCTTTATCTGCTATTGTAGATTAATGTAGAAAAGGAAAATTTTTACAGATTATTATGGCTGCTCCCCTTCCTTTGGCTGTAAATTTGGAATGGTATACTTGGTTTATCCAACTGGCTCTAATTTTATTGTGAGCTTCATTTTCTCGTCTGTGTCTCCTGTAAAAAAAAAATCACATCCGCTTTGATCTGTCTCAGGTGAGATAGTACCGCTTCCCTCGCTTTAACCGTTTCATTGACAGTCCATTGACCGTCCCGAGCAAAATGACACTTTTCTTACCTGATCTCAAGTCTCCCTCATGTTATGTTAGTGTGTGGGGTAGATCCATAATGACGACACCTGTGTCCAACTGTGATCTCCATAGACACGGCAGAGAGACTATGGGGGGATCTACAACCTTCATAATCAAACGAGAAAAAAAAATGTGTGAACATTTTGGAAGGGTAGGCGGGAACTATGCCGGTGGCGTCGGACATACCCTAGAGGCGGGGACTTCCGGCAGGCATAAACCGGGGGGATACTCGTCATTAGAGCCGGATCAGTTCATTACACCAGATATTGCTTGCTCGTCACAAGGGTGAAGAGCAAAGTCTTGCTGATTGTATGTTTTTTAGATGATTTTTTGCCATAAAAAAACATGTAGTTTTTCACTTTAAAGGTTCACTCAGGTTAATGCAGCACGTCGCACAAAATTCTGTGATAAAAAGAGAACCTGACAGAGTTTGTAAATTCATTTTGTTTTACGCAGGGGTTTATTTAGACAATTTTTTACATCTACAAAAACAATGGAAGACAAAAAAGTAGATACAGAACCTATATCTTCCCCTGCTCAGTAATGTTTGAGTAATCTAATCTGCACCAGCAACTTGTTAAGAGATTGAGTCTAAAAACCCGAGGCAAACAGTCATCATCAGTCATGTTTCTACCAATTATATCCATAGTATTGGGATCGCGGGGAAGCCGGTGTGCCTATTCTTCACAGCAGTCCTATGGGCGACAGGCGGGGTACACCCTGGGAAAGTCCGCACACGTCCATCGCGTGGCAACACACAAACAACCATGGCACACACTCATCTCATACACCTTAAGGGCAATTTTAGAGTGACCAATAACCTAACACGGCATGTCCTTTGACTGAAAAAAAATAGTTAAAAGGTAAGCCAAACATGGAATTATCTAAAAAATTTTATGAGTGCTCAGTAATGTTGTTTCCAAATTAGAATGGATTCTACAGCTAAAAGACTATTGTATGGAATCATGAGAGACTCCATTTGGGTAAAATGGATGATAAAGTTTACTTACCTTAAGCCTTCTCTTTTTTTCATCTGTAGAGCAATAGTTTATTTAGGATTTAGAGAAAACAGTTTTGTCTCCTCATCCCACTTGGCCGACGAAACGTCTCAAGAAACTGAAAAATAAAAGGTTTATAAAGTCCTCAGACATGTTACTGTGCACATTGTTGAATTAGGCAGACATCGTGCAGGTGTTTCTTGTGTATTCATCTCAGACAAAGTCTTCACACAGACTGTAGTCCAGATTAATTAAGCTGACGTGCTCCTTCCCTGACCCCCAGTGTCGAGACACTGTCTCAGGTCAATACACATCCGCTTGTTTAATGAATAGGTATCAACCTCAAAAACCTGTCACTGTTTTATTGTGATTTGTCTCAGACAAAGTCGTTACACTGTACTGTATTCAAAGTAATGCTGCTTCCTGACCCAAAGTGTTGAACATTGTCTCTGACAATTTCACATCCCTGTCTATTGAATTAAATGTGTCGCGATATCTTTGCTGAGGTGTCTCAGGGGGGGGTGTTGGGTCAACAGTGGGCGTAACCATGCACCGCTGATCGATATTGTCGTCAGTTAGGGGGCGAATCTGAGACATCAACGAATTAAAAAAACAAGGGGCGTGCTTCAGTGTTTTGTTTTAAATACTAGCAGAAAACGCTGCAATTTACTTGCAACTTCCTTGGAGAAAGAACCACTCCGTTGAACCAATGGTTTGAGTTAAGAGAGTTTTTCAATCAAACCGGAGAAAAGCAAGGCGTTGGCCGAAGATGATGAACAACCCATCTACATCATTTACTTCCTCATCTGAGATATCTATCGGAAATTCCTATCGTAACATACTCCTGTAGATGATGATCCAACTATCACCAAGCAACAACATGGATGAAAAACAGGTGCCTCAGGTCAGCTAAGACGTACCTCTCCTTTCTGTGTGAAACCCAGTAACCGTCTACCGGCATATGGGCCGTGAACTTGGATGCCGAAGAAATCAACATATTACCTATGCAAGTACCCAAGGGCCTCCGTTCTACTCTGCAGAAGAGTGGTCCTTGGTGAACATATGGTCTGAGTGGTAGACTTGAGGGGTATAATTTTTCATTACAAAATAGGAGAGCTCTGCCTGTATCAATTGGATCACAAGACGAGGTATTAAAATGGGATCATTGGCTCTGTGTACTCTCACCCACAACGACTGGGCTGTGTTACGGCTGGCAATCCCACACCTTTAACAATAACCCTGAACTCAGTCTCAGTGTACGAGACGGGAGGGTATGAAGATGAAAGCTCTCCTCGACCAGCAAAAGAGGATGAGAATGTGTCCCTCATCCATCCGAGTGTTGAAATAGCTGCGAGAGAAACCCTCTTTAGTACAGTTGGGGGTCTAAAACCACAGCAAATGGCTCTGGCTTTTTCAGGCCAGCAAACCGCAAGAACAACCAGACGATCCCCATCGATCTGTTTTTGTGTCTGAGGCATTCAATCAGAACTGCGGTGTAATTCAAGGACAGTGCTGGCTCTACCATATGATGCTTGGGCTGAGACAGATGAATGAAATTGGACAGCGTCTTTCCAACTTTTCCCGAACTCACGCTGCTTGGACTGATGTTATGTCAGTAAAAAAATGCTTACGTTCCCTGTGTGGATCTAAAAGGGCCCACCTCTCTTTTGAGCGGGCGACCTGGCCGAACAAAAGGGGGGGGGAGGGGAAGAGGGGGCTCAAAGCCCACACGAGCTAGAACCTGACGGAACTAATCCACGTAAGGGGGAAATCTCCGCGGAACACCAGCGACGTGGAAGGAAAGAATGGGGGGGGGGGGGGGGGAAATGGGGAGTCACGGGCCGGGGGAGTAGGGGAGAGGAGGCAGAGGGAAAAGAAAAGGAGAAAAGAGAGAGAAAGGCGAGGGGAAAGAGCCGGGCCTAGCAAGAGGGGAAAGCGAAAGAAGGCGAAAGGGAAGAGGGAAAGTATAGGCGAAAAGAAGGGGGGAGAGGGGGGGGGCGAAGGAGGAGACAAAAAATCCCGCGGAGAATGCGGTGCTGCGACACCGCCCAGGTGGGCGTTCTCCTCAAACACTCCAACGTGAGCCTCTCGCAGTTTCTTCAGTCGCACTGCGTCTGTAAGTGCCTGGCTCAAAACCGTGTCACAGCCCCCCGAGGTCCCCACGCAGGCCTGCGGAGCCCGCTAGGAAGTTTCATAGGGCCCACTCACCTAACGACGCCCGTCCCGGGGGCGTTGGTGTCGAGCAGCCAGGGAATGATGGGCTCCCGCACGATCGGTTTACCATCGGTCTCAAGTCGCCAGGCCACCGTGACAGGAGTCCCTGGGAACGGCGATCCGCACCGAAGCGCTCACTTCCGCCCGGGCCCCTGTGCACCAATCGCCAAATCTCAAGCCGGCGACCTACAGATGATTCCGTTGCGCACGCAAGTTTCTTCAAACCGCAGACCGTCTTACCGCGCGTCTTACGCGACCCCTAGTGCTATCTATCAAAAGATACGCCCCCTACTCCAACCCGCAGTGCTGCCCAGCCTCCCCATCCCCACCCAACGGAAGGAACACACTCGGAGGACGCTACGACACCCGGCGCGTATATTAGCCAATCCCCTGCCCCGAACGCGTTCCCCAGACCTAGAGTTCGACGAGATACTACGACGGGAATTAAAATACGTCGTAATAAATTCAGTGCTCAGTTTGGAGTAGATCCGACTTAGTTGCAGCTCATGGCGGAACCAGCAGTGTGCCTGGAATGGCTTACCATTAATCAGGCACATCGGCTTTATTCCCCCGCTTTTTGACACAGGACCCTCCCCCTTGCCCTGTGGGCTATATGTCATCAGGTCGTAATCTGCTGAGCTCACAGACTCTTCTTCACACGACAAGCGGTAGCGACACCTTGAGAACTGAATATGAGACAGCGACCGAGAACACTACACATTAACTGGGGGACCTCTACAATCCACAAGAACAGACCCTCTTCTCTGCCTTAGCATGATGAAAGCTTCAAACTGTGACGTATCATCCACCTTCCTCCAGACCTATAACTCACACATGCACCTCATCGTCGAGCATCTCTGGAATCCCTCCTTCAGTCCGCAGGCACCCTAATGGATACAACCTAGATCTATCAATCTGCCTGTCTCCCGATCCTCTTTCACCGCTATGCGTGACTGAGTCTGTACACACAGATATCCAACCTGAAAGACCAGAGGGTGATCGTCGGAGGATGCGGCACACATCAGCTACTCACCCCTCCCCACAACCCCAGACCCGATACCTACTCCACAGGCCCCTTCATTGGCGGAGGAGGAGAGTAATCAGGGCTGATGAATTGACGGCTGTGGATTTTCAACCGCTCTCATCAATACGGTAAAACAGCGATTACCACTATCAATTTATTCAACATAACTGTTGACACTATCTCAAAGAAAACCTGTTACAGTGGGCATACCGAACCCACCCGAGGCCAACTATTCGCATCAGTGTCCTGGAGAATATTCCATGGACTCGAGGGAGTCATTACCAAATAGTCAGCGCGCTTTCAACGGCATCTTTCGTGAGCGACTCGTAAACCCCAAGCATCCTTCTTCTATCTCAGTAAACTTCTGACACTTCTACGCATACAACAGAGACTGAACTGCGAGTAAAAACAATTGGCAGAGACGGTTTTATATGAACTGAAATCGGTACAAGGCTTCCATAGTGCAATCACGATTTGGTAGATAAGATGAGCGGTAATACTCGGCTCAAGCCATTTCAACTACTGTTTTCAGACAGTGCTACGTGATCCGGCTCGCCCCCTTCAGATGACTCTGATGACATTATTTTGTCCTTTATCGGTTGATTCTCTCTCGTGCATTCTACTGGTATATAACTGTGTGGTGGGGTTTTGTGTGGTTAGGGTGTGAGTTTTTTTGTTTTGTTTTTAAAGATTGCAATGTTTTATACAATGTTGTGTGATCTTATTATCTGAATGTGTTTTTTTCTGTTTTTATCTATTTAATACGAGTATACGATACCTACGTAGACGTTCGTTGTCGTTGCAATATATCCCTCTGAGGTGTTTGGTTTTTTCATTATGTAACAAGTAGTGTCAGAGTGTTAGGCGCTATGACTGGGATGGCTTGAAAAGAAGGTTGATGAAGAATGTATATTACACCCATTAAAATCCGGGAAGTTTAGGGAGTGTACCAAAGGTTTGAGGAGGGTGGTGTGTGATTGAAGATGAAACGTGTTACTGGCATCCATAAGGCTCTATGATGCGGGTGAAAAGTCTCGTCAACATGATTTTTTTCGGAAGAAGATACCTATTCTTTACCATAAACCCTGCCAGAAATAACACCAGATACCCCGGAAAACAGAGTTTCAGTCACAGACCACTGAGACAGTTCCAACACCGAATCTTTGTGACATGCAAGCTCTGGTCCAAGGATAAATGACAGTTAAAATTATTTTATTAACAGTCATTACATCTTTTCAAGATGGCGTATGTACGGGTTTTTTTGAAAGAGGAACTTTGCAGAGGTGTTAAAGGCTTTTGAATCAGTTTTTAAAGAAAGTCAGTCCCTAAAAATCCTTCCAGACATGATGCGAGGTAAAGAATTTTTACAAAGAAATGTAGCTCGTAATGTAAAACACGGTAATTGAACATTTGCCACAGCTATGAAGTAAGGCCTCTGTGGTTGAGTGGTTTAACCGGACGTTAAAAACAAAAGGATGTGGAGATATTTTACTTCTACCAACACCCGGCGGTACATTGATGTCCTGCAAAATTTAGTTATAATCTAAACAACAGCTACCACACCAGCAATTAAAATTAGCCCTATGGAAGTGACCTCAAAACTTCCCTTCACGTGTTTCAGAATCTGTACGCTGTACCTCCTAAAGAACAACGATATTGCAGGCCTCGGTGAAACAATAGTTATTACAAACAAGTGGGGATACCCTGTCAGAATACAAAGTGTGCTTGAGTGTTTGACAAAAATACAAACAGAGCTTTCACGGATGAAGTATTTACAGTTTATGAGCGGATTACGCCACACACAATACTCCGGTGCCTGTATCCAAACTCAAAGATTTAGAACGGAGAAACCTATCGAGGGATCCTTTTTACTGCAGAGGAACTTCAAAAAGTAAAAAATATTAAGGAACAAGAATGTAATTCAAGGGGAGAAAAATATTAAATCGACGCCAGTCAAGGGAGTAAAACAGGTTTTTTGTACGCTGGAAAATTTGGCTGAGAAATTCAACAGTTGGATCAGGTATTTTACGAACAATCGAGCGTATAAATATGTGCGAAAATTTAAACCTAGTTGAATTCATACAAGCCTCATGGACAGCAAGGATGGAGATGCCGTTTTTGTTTTTTACGTTACCCTTCCCTCTAACGCTAGCAAGGGGTTGTTTAAAATAATACCAGTCAAGTTTCCCGTGTAAATTTAGCTCATACATATTTAATTTGAGCCCATGGCTGGTTGCACTAGCAGAGATTTCATATCCCCATTCATGGTATAATTAACGAATAATGTAGCCTGCTTTGAATGGAGAATTTTGTGTCGCGGAGATCCACACGCGAGGGATTGATGAGGCTATTATAACAGTGTTCTTCAACTCAGACAGAAGATGGAAATGATTTTTTCAATAAAATTTCTCGGTATCCGCATTAAATTCAGGCAAGTTCAAAATAGATTGCATTTCAAGCAGCGGTCAGTATGAAATTCGTTTCTTCAGTACTCTAGCTTATATGCTGGGTGTGAAACCAGGGGAATGGATTCATGTAGCTGAACTAACAGTGGCTCCTTTTCCGGCGGATATAAAGGCTGGTTTCTATCATCTATACTGTTACAGCGACGTGGTCAGCCCGCAAATAGTAGGCATTGCTTTTGCACCTTTACTGAGGACCATCAAAGTACAAGGCGACTTCATTGATATGGTTACACTGTCATTTAACCCTGCCCACTACCTTCCAGTTTCCAAAAGACATACTGAATATATTTATATAGAAATTAAATCGGACCAAAACGTTCCTGTAAATTTCGTCTACAGAAAGACTGTCATAAGATTACACTTCAAACCGGTGATATCACAACGTAGCCTGAGATAAATTTTATTTGTATAAACAGAGATATATATAACGTCTAAGACCGATTGGTTATCGTTCATATTCCTCCTGGTCCTTCAACACTGTGCACCAAGCAGGCAAGAGAGAACATTGCACATCTAAGTCTGAGACCTGATCCAAATCTCTTGTAAATTTACTATGTAAGTCAATTCAGGCGGTAATCTGCCAGGGTTTTATGGGGCCCCAGTAATGTACGGACGCGGAATCGGATCATTTTTTCAAAATGTATTTCGCTTGCGTATCCCCTCTGGTTAAAACATGATTTTGCTATTGCAAAACCCCATCTGAAAACGGCTGCATCAAATATCGCTTCGGACGTCATAGGTAGAGCCGTGAGTAAATTGACTGGTTTCTACACACACCGACCTCAGGAAGGTCAGGATTATGGTATTTATCCAAAAGACCCAAAAAACCCCCTGGTAATCGTTTAAGGACGGTTAAAAAACAACAACAAGCACGAAAAATGAGATCATTCGGAGCGACAAACTAGAGAAGGAAGTCTTCGAAGTTTTTGATATATTTAAATAATGGCTCTTTTACATAACAAAATCATCCAAGTGCACGCTGGCAGATTTTGGGGCTTTTTTTTCTGCCCCGATGATGCAGCTATAGATTGAAGATAACATTTACCTGAGATCCAGCCTTTTATCAGCCACTCAACCGATGGAGGCCCTGATCGGTTTTTCATTCCGGGACGACGGAGATAAATATTTGGACGCTCAATGACACGCTCTTGCATCTCAGAGTGAAAATGTTACTAACTGAGGATGAACAAACCTGCCGAATGAATGCACCTGTAGGGCTCATCAACTACCGTTAACACCATCCTTCAGTCAGTGTGATGTCACTCTCGAGCGATCGATTTGTTTCACAATTCAGCGCCAACGCATCCGTATAGAGCCATGAATGTGAGACATTGTTAAACTTTTCAGAGGATTCTTTAAAAAGCCAGTTTAGCTCTTGTCTTTTTTTTCAAAGACACTTGCAGGTTCTCTGAACTATATTGTTATAACTAACACCCTAACCAAGGTCCTTAACAGCAGAGCAGGCTTTTACGGCATTCCGGGACGTACATCTTCTAGCACCTTGCCTGCAGACATATTTTCTGCGAGAGACTTCTTTTAAACTCTGTGTTGAGCTCAAAATTAACTTACAAAGAGCCAATGGTGCCTTTTGCTCATGGCAGCAAGAGATTCCACTTTCAAACTCAGGATATTAGGAGCCTCTCTTTTCATCAAAAAAGTTTCTGTCTCTTCAGCCATTCAATTGGGACTCGCTGCAGCTTTAATGAAAGCAAATGCTCTCTATCCACTTTCACGTGTAAATGTAAAACATATTCCATCCCTGAAAATTCAGGGTGTGGCAACCAAAAGAATCTTTTCCTTAGGTGTCTTTTCCCAAGTATGTCTAGGTGGTGATTGCTTTACTGGATCATGACGCTTTTACAGGAACACGCAACCTCAACCCGTTTGACTTTAATCATTTTGATATGGAATATTTAGCCTTATGCAAGGATGGTAGACAAATTCCTGCTAAGGCCTTCCAGCCCAATTTTAACCAAGGCAATTCAGTGAGAGAGTATTACAACTTGTTTACTCGCTACAGGACAACATCTAAAAGATCTTCCGCTGAGCATAACACTTCAAGAACTTAATCATGGATACTCTCTATTCGCGTTTAATCTTAACCCAGGTGAGGACACAGATGCTCTATCTCCACTTTCCAGCGGGAATTTAAGATTGGAAATGCGATTCAGACAACCATTGCCTCATACAACCACGCTGATCATCTACGCTTGTTATGACTCTATTTTAGAGATTGATTCAAAGATGAGTGTGCTGGTGGATTACTATTAATCTAATCATGAATAATCATGAAATTGAGGACCTACTGCATCATCTGCTGGGAGATTTGTTTTACGGTGTATGGGCGTGCGACCAGCTGCCGCTGCTTGCTGACACATTCACAGGGCCGGCCTATTTTATAGTGAACACACATCCTTCACACATGCCGGGAGAACACTGGTTGGCTCTGACTTTGGAAGAGAATGGCAAAGCCAGCTTTTTTGACTCTTATGGGTTCCCTCCGAATTTTGATTTCTACCCGTCCAGCATCGTAACATTTTTAAAAGACAGATCCTCAAAAATATTGTATCACAATAACCAGCTTCAAAATACTCTGTCCACTGTATGCGGTCACCATTGTATTTATTATCTCTGTCATAAGGGCATGCGTTTATCACTGCAGCAAGTGTTTCTAAACACACTGGAGATGTGTTTAAGAATGATTTAATGGTTTCTAACTTTGTAAAAAATACCGAAATGTGTCATTAATCAGAGTTCTGCCTTTTTTCACTCACAGTGCATGCTCCTTGGAGATGTTTTTCGATTGTTATGGAATTTAATTGTCTATATTTTTTTTTCTGATTTTATTTTTGTTTAAAATTTCTAATTAAATGTATATCTGTGTGTTGTGTTGTGTGTGTGGTGAAGTAGAGCATGATGCTAGACATGAAAATAATCAATAAAGATTTTTATTGAATGAAAGAAATAGTTACACGTCTCATTTTCTTATAACGGCTTATGATGATGAAAATGTAATCCATCGCGGAGGCAGTATTGTTTTACGAAGAGACTTTTTTGGCTTCACGCTAATATTTTTAGGGTCTTCCTGCTCGGATCTCAACCAATGGGGAGAAAGAGTTATCTGCCTTTTTCTTCTCTGCTTAATGCTTCCAATAAATGATCCCTCTCCCTCTGTTTTGAGCCGTCTATATTCATCACGAGCATAAGGGTTATTGACTGAAGATATGGGGATATTTACATCTGACAAAGTATGCAGAAAGTCTGACCATCCTTGGGGTAACAGTGCTCCAGATTTTTTAAACGGTAGCATGAGATTTTTCAGCAAGTAGATCATATGGGACCCCTTTACAACATTTCCCTTAAATACAAATTCTCCTCGCGACGTCCAACCCCCACGTCTTTCGGATAATTTCTTCAAAATGTACTCAGCATTTTTATGTTTATGCTGTGGCAGGCTTTTGAGCACATCCATAACAATCTGATCAGAAGCAACGTAGTCATGCCCCGGGCCATGTTTTTCTTCGTGCTGCTCATGCTCTGGAGTCTCGCTCAATGTGTCACGCTGAAGCGTCAAACTCACCCGTGGTTCTTCTTTCACACCCTGCTTGAGTAGAGTGTATCATATTTTTTTATTTTTTCACAGCTCAGACTAAAAATAAAAATAAAACAATTAAATGTGGCTTACTGAACATAAGATCTCTCTCTTCAAAGACTTTGCTAGTTAGTGACCTGATTTGTGACAATCAGATTGATTTATTTTGCCTCACAGAAACCTGGCTGCAGCAAGAGGATTATGTTACTTTAAATGAGTCAACTCCTACTAATTATTTAAATTTTCACATTCCTCGAAATACTGGGCGAGGAGGGGGAGTAGCAAACATCTTTCAGTCCGATTTTTGACTAGTCCCAGACCAATCAATAGCTACAACTCTTTTTGAATATTTAATCCTTAGTTTTCCTCATCCAAATTGCAAAAGCACTAAAACCACTTCTGTTTGTTGTTTTGTACCATCCACCAGGCCTTACTCTCATTTTTAGATCAGTTTTCAGACCTTTTTATCTGATTTAGTGTTAAATACAGATAAAGTTATTATAGTGGGGGGATTTTAACATTCATGTTGACACTGAAAGTGAAAGTGCTTAAAATTGGGCCTTTAATGGTATCTTAGACTCAATTGGCTTTACTCAAAACATTAACAAACCTACCCACGTTAGTCTTCATTCTCTGGACCTTGTGCTGACATATGGCATTGAGTGTACAGACATAACAATATTTTTCTCACAACCCTGTGCTGTCTGAACCATTTTTTAATAACCTTTGAGTTTTCCATTTAACCGAGTACTCCACACCTGAAAGAAAATTTCATTATAGTAGATCATTATCAGACAATGCTGTACAACCTTAAAGAATCTGTTTCACACTTTTAATTTGCTCATTATCACGAAAAGCAGAGTGGAGGGCAATAATTTGTTTCTACCCCTTCACAAATTGATTTTCTTGTTCAGAGTGTTACTTCATTATTGCGGGGTGCATTAGACAATGCAGCCCCCTTGAAAAAGAAGGAAATTATTCATAGGAGGCAGGCTCCCTGGTTTAATTCAGAGCTGCGTATTTTAAAGCACAATGTTAGAAAATTGGAGCGAAAATGGCGCTCTACACCCCTAGAGGATTCCTACTTAATCTGGAAAAATAGCCTACTGTTGTATAAAAGACACTTCCCCAAGCTAGAACAGCTTATTTCTCATCCTTAATAGAAAAGAACAAGAATAATCCTAGGTTTCTCTTTAATACAGTTGCTAAACTTCACAGAGTCATAGCTCTGTTGAGCCATCCATTCCCTTAGCTCTCAGCAGTCATGTTTTTATGGGATTCTTCCAAAAAAAAAATTGATTCTATTAAGAAGAAAATCTTTGACAATCTCCCAGAAGATTACTTCATCCTCAACAAGTGAGACAACATTGGAAATAACTGTAGAACCTGATCTGTGTTTGGACTGTTTTGATCCTGTGGAGCGTCCTGAGTTATCAGAAATATTAGCTTTATCTAAACCCTTCAACTTGTATGTTAGACCCAATCCCAACCAAATTATTTAAGGAAGTGTTTCCCTCTGATTACCAGCCCCATTTTAGATATGATTAATCTATCCTTAGTAAATGGATATGTACCACAAGCTTTTAAGGTAGCTGTAATTAAACCTTTGCTTAAAAAACCTTCGCTTGATCGAGATGACTTAAAAAATTACAGACCAATATCCAATCTTCCCTTTCTTATCTAAAATTCTTAGAAAAAATAGTTGCTAATCAAATGTGTGAGTTTTACACAGCAATGACCTGTTTGAGAGTTTCAGTCAGGTTTCAGAGCTCATCATAGCACTGAAACAGCTCTGCTGAAAGTCACTAATGATATTCTTATTGCCTCAGATAATGGACTTGTGTCTGTACTGTTCTGTTAGATCTCAGTGCTGCTTTTTGATACAGTCGATCATAATATTCTTTGAAAGGCTGGAATATGCTGTAAGGGATCAGGGGAACAGCACTAGGCTGGTTTAAATCTTATTTGTCTGACAGATTTTCAGTTTTTTCATGTAAATGAAAATCATCTTTAAAACTCCAGGGTTAATTGTGGAGTACCACAGGGTTCAGTACTTGGGGCAATTCTTTTTACTATATTATGCTTCCAATAGGTAAAATTATCAGGCAGCATAGAATAAATTTTCACTGTTCTGATGACACTCAGCTTTACTTTTATCCATAAATCCTGATGACCCCAACCAGTTTTAGATAGACTACAAGCATGTCTTGAAGACATAAAACTTTGGATGACTTTTAAAATTTTTTGCTTCTAAATTCAGACAAGACAGAAGTTGTCGTCTTTGGACCGAGTCTTTAAAAAGAAACTGCTTAGTCAAAACTTAAACCTGGATGGCATTAATTGACCTCCGATAATAAAGTAAAAACCTTGGGGGTTATTTTTGACCAGGACATGTCATTTAAATCCCATATTAAACAGGTTTCCAGGGTTTTCCCCTTTCATCTCCGGAACATTGCCAAAATTAGAAATATCCTGTCCAGGATTGATGCTGAAAAACTAGTCCCTGCATTTGTTACTTCAAGGCTGGACTATTTTAATTCTTTACTATCAGGATGTCCCAAAATGCATTAAAAAGCCTTCAGCTGATTCAAATGCTGCAGCAAGAGTTCTGATGAAAATTAAAAAGAGAGTCATTTTCCCCTACTTTAGCTTCCCCTTCATTGGCTCCCTGTTAAATCCCAGAATAGAATTTTAAAATTTTCCTCCTCACATATAAAGCCCTTAATGATTTAGCTCCATCATACATCAGAGAGCTGTTTGTTCCATACCTTCCTAACAGAGCACTTCGTTCTCAGACTGCAGGTTTACTGGTGGTTCCTAAAGTCTCTAGAAGTAGAATGGGAGGCAGATCCTTTAGTTATCAGGCTCCTCTCCTGTGGAACCAGCTCCCAGTTTTAATCCGTGAGGCGGACACCCTGTCTACTTTTAAGGCTAGGCTTAAAACTTTCCTTTTTGATAAAGCTTATAGTTAGAGTGGCTTAGGTTATCCTGAGCTATCTCTGTAGTTATGCTGCTATAGGCTTAGGCTGCTGGAGGACATAATGACCACTTTCACCCTCTTCGCTACTTTCTCACACTACTCTTCAATTTTGTATTAATTGCTGTTATTTCAGCTTTTACCTTTGTTCTCTCTCTTTTCTCTTCCTAGAAGCTACACCTGGCCTGACTCTGTGTCTACCTCTGACAACTGTCTGGAGAAGGGCATCGTCAGAGCTTCTGCTGGCAACAATTTAATGCTCACCCTCTACCGATAATCCACATGGCCCTGTCTTTCAGTGTTTAACCCTTTCTCTCTCCTAGACATAGCTACTGACGGAGCTTTTACTGTAACTAACTCTATGTGCTCTCTTCAGACTCTAACATTGAAAACTGGCTCAGAGTTTATCTGTTCTTTCTTTCTAGGTGAAACGACTAAAGGAGCTACATCCATTAACATTTACCTTTTCCTTCCCATAGAAAGTACTCCTGGATCAGTGCTTCTTTGTTCTCTTTGTGTCTCTACTCTGTTCTCTCTAACCCCCAGTCGGTTGTGGCAGATGGCCGCTCACACTGAGCCTGGTTCTGCTGGAGGTTTCTTCCTGTTAAAAGGGAGTTTTTCCTCTCCACTGTCGCTACATGCATGCTCAGTATAAGGGGTTGCTGCAAAGTCAACGCCAGTGACTGTCCACTGTCTCTACATGCTCATCCAGGAGGAGTGAATGCTGCAAGTCACTGACTGGATGCAATCTGCTGGGTTTCCTTAGATAGACAAACCTTTTTATCCAATTTGAAAAAAATAACAGAATCTGACTGCACTGTTCAATGATTCGGATTAATTGTAATGCATGTACCTGACTTTTGTGAAGTGCCTTTTGAGACGACATGTTTTTGTGAATTGGCGCTATATAAATAAACAAATTGAATTGAATTGAAAAAGAAGTCAAAACCGGGGCATTCAATATTGCTCTCATTTCAGCATCCAAATTCTCCCCCCGTCTGTCTGATGGACGTTTTCTGACCGGGTCAGACCCTGAAAACTGATGAGGGAAATGATAACATCTTCTGTGATGTTCTGAGAGACATTATCTTCCTGATGATTCCACCCACTAGATCACCGATCAAGGGGGGCAAGAGCCCTTAGGATGGGGAAAAAAAACCCCACCCCCGGGGTTTTTGAGAGCCAGTTTTTTTCGTTTTATCCCAGTTCTTTTATCAGCCAACAGTATGATGATTTTTCTCTGCTTCTTCAATTTCAGTGTTAAGAAGGAGATTTTTTAATGTTACATTTTAAAAATATTCAGAGCAATCTCACACAGAGCCTGAAAAAAAGTCGGGTGAGCAGTGTGCGAGAATATCTTTACGTTTCTGAGGACTGGCTTGGTACAGAGCTCTGAATAATGGCACATTCCTTTTTATACGCGCAGACATGATGACTTACTTTGTTTTGGGCACGTACACGGCAGGCCACTGGTGAGGAAGTATGCCTGTTCTCAGTCTGAAATGTTCTGGGCAGGTAGGCGTGAAATCGATGATTAAATAACCATGAGCTTCTCTCGTTGCATTCTTCAAAACTCTCAAGGAAGACACCCTTTTGCGATGGAAACATTTTGGGGGCCAGTATATTCAACTGCAGTTTATCTCTCGGGTTCTTAAACAACAACATATAATTACAATTCAAACTAATAGTGCGACTGAACTTTCCCTGATGAAATACATTCTGAGTCAACAGCATGACGCTCATATTACGATGGTGACGAAACTGGGTAAAGACCTTCATCACATTTTCATCATCTGAGGCTTGAGCTATTACATCGTCTAATATGATCAGATGATTCTGATCAGCAGGAAACATGTTTATTCATCTTCAAAAGAATGAGCCAGTCCTTCCACAAATTTCATATTTTTATTCATCTTCTGCAATTCAGCATACATGGGCTGAAAATATGTGTAAATCCATACAATACTTCTGGAACAACATCCATGACATGGTTACAATTTTGCAAAACACTTTTTACAAAAAAAGTTTTCCCGCAGCCGCTGGGTCCGACAATCATACATGAGAAAGGCGCTCTAAATCTAGGATCAAAATCAATCTCCTGTAAATCGGCAGAATGCAACATTTTTATTTTTATTTTATCTTTCTTCTTTTAAGCTCTAAAAACCAAAAGGCAGAGTTGTCCCGTCAAAAAAAGGCATTTCTTTTTAAAACCCAACCGAAACCTTTTAACAAATGCAGCATTTCTTAAGCGGAATCTTTTTTTTTTTCCCGTCTGATGGTGCGCTGGGAATTTCAATGACACCCTCACTGGATCCTGCTAAGTAGCCCCAACCGCCCTTTTTGATGCTGTCAAAATTGACCCTCTCACTGCATTCATGTGTCTGAGTGATGCCTTTAGCACGTATCACTATTTTTGTTTTTGTTTTTGGGGTTTGGGGTATGCATAACTCTTGGGTCCTTTGATGAAAAACTCCAAAATGCTGTCTCCCGCGAGCTCATCTGTAAGATCACCCAAAAATTTCACAGTTGCAAAGGAGTCTCACCACTTTTTGTCACATAAATCAAACTTCCCGTGTCAATATAAATCAATCTGTCCTGCAATTGCTCCATGCTGCTGAGAAGTTTTAAACGTGCATAAGCAGGGGTAAAATGCTGCAATAAACACATTGTTGACCTTGCTTGGGGGGAGAGTGACACGTTTGCTGTAGTTCCACTGCACTACACACATTTCAGGGTTGAAGAAATGGAAGTAGTTAACCCTATATTTGCTCGAGAACATGAAGCGAAAAACGATCAGGGTTTATGAGCTGTGGTCTGAACCAGATCACTTTGCTGTGCAAACGTTCCCCAAAACTGTTTAAAACACATTTTTGCAATCTTTTTTTGGCGGGTTCACCTCGATTTTGCCTACGTCTAATTGGATACCCGGTGGAGTTTGTAGTCTGCTACATACTTTGACCAGCTCTTCTCATCCCCCGCTTCAGAAGGGGTAACCTGAAGCCCCCTGTTTCCCCTTTAAAAAAGCAATGAATGTAACCTTTAAAGATTGTATCACTGCTCTTCTCAAAATGCCAAATTTCACTGATTTTAGCAAGGCGATAACGACACTGGCAACGTTTTACAAAACTCTACACTCACCCACACACCCGTCAGATCTCTGTTCTCATCATTATGCCTGCAGGGCCTGACTGGTTTTTATTTCAGCGCATGTGCGGCAGAGAGTAAACACAAGTTTTACCTTGGGGAGTTTTTAAAAGGCAAAACGGGAAAAAAGAGCCCTGGGGGGTAGACCACAGCTTTGATGATGCCAAAGTAGCTGCTGGGGTCATAAAAAAAAACTTTGTAAATCATGTTAGGGTGCCCGAGGGGAAAGACGCAGTTAGCTTTACATAAGGGGTACAGAGATGTGTAATCCACATAGTTGTACAGTTTCACCTGGCCCCGCTGTGTACCTCAACCTCATAGGGCAGGTGCGACCACCATACAAAGCATCTCAGGGTGATAGCGGTTCAGGTGCATTAACTCTCTCAAGAAAGCTGATCACCCCCCGTCTGATTTTTTTCATTTCAGTCCACTCATGCTCCCAAATAACCTCAAGACGAAGGTCATACACAGTTTGGAGTACCTTGCTTCTCTCAACAGTGGCTGCGTAAAACTGCTCAAAGGACATGTCTCATGAGGTGAATAACACAATTTACAGCCGTGGAAAAAACAGCTGTAAAATTCAAACGCAACTTTGACACCGTTAATCTCTGCATACCCATCCACAGAATATGGACCAATTTTCTTTCCCCCCTTGTTTAATGCATGTTCGATGTCTATTTTTCTGCTGTCTGAAATCCAGCCAAGCCATTGAATGGACGCGCTGGAAAACGTCGTACTACTACGCCTGTAGTCCAGAGGTGAGGGGATGGCCAAGGTTTTAGGAGGAAGGAAATTGGTTACAAAAACCTTCATGCAGGCTGAGGCTATTGTGACAAATTTAAGCGGATCCACACTTGTCTCCTTTAAAAACTCACCCAAAATTTAACACAACCTTGAAACAGAATGTCCACACTTTTTTTACAATAACGAAGAGCTTCCTTTTCAAAGTCAAACCCCCCTTTGCTTTTTTCCTTGTACCAACTGTTAAACACCTGTTGTTTTTTGAAGGCTCATGGGGTACAGCAAGGGGGGGAGGAGGAGGAAGGACCCCACATACAAGACGTTGTTCAGAGGAGAATAGGTGGGGGAAAAGACCTTTGGTCTGATCACTAAAACCTAATGCTTTCGGCATCGCACTCAACTTCATACACATGAAGGACAGACTATCAATGAATTTTAACCTGTAATCAGGGTCGGGTCTTGATGAAATCTGCTCCACCATCAACGTTGCCTCTGGAAAGATAAAGAAAAAAAAAGAGAAATTAATGAAATATACAAATTAATTCAGTAGGTAAATGAGTATAAGAAGAATAAAAACGTACCATTCATTAAACCTCTAACAAGCTTCGCCCTGGTATACAGAGCACAGAGTCGCCGTCTTTTCCTCAATTTAAGATATTCTGTGAAACAAAATAAAATTACCTTATAATGCAGGTCTTTTGAAAAAAAAAAATCTGGTTTCTTTGAAGATTTGGATAGAACAGAATTTGATACGGGGTATTTGAACGGTTCCGCCCGGTTCCAACTCTTCCTGCACTGAACTGGTACCGTTCAGCTGAATGTTATCCAGGCATGGGTTCTGGATTAAATCATTCGATATATCTGTAAAAAATTTTATTCAGGGGTTAAAACAAATCTGCAATATCGCACACACCCCTGAAAAAATCCATAAAAAATTATTTTTTTTTACTTACTCTCCTCTTCCGGTGCTGTTAATTTTTCCGGCGCATGAATGGTTTCACACTCTCCTTCATGGATATTTTTAGCTGGGATCGGATTGTCTTTTTTAAAGACAAGTTTCCGTCTCAACTTTGATTTTTTCGGAGGCAGACAGTTACAAACGCTGACCTCTCCAACGTTCAGGAATACCCCTTTTGTTAAATCTGTAAGTAGAATTTATTTAATCTATTTTTTAAATCACAAAATAGCATTTGCCAGTTGACTAAACCAGATGATGTTGCAGTTAATTATTACCATAGTCGGATTGTGTTAAAACGATACCATCCAGCTCGTCACTTGTGGGTTCTAAAGAATATAAGTTAAACATTATTATTATCCAACAAGCATTCACAAACACTTAAGGAATTCTTACAGATGAATACTTACTACTGAAGATTGCGTCGTATTTCTCGATAGAAGCAGAATGTTCACCACCTTCTTCGTTTCCTGAAATATGTTTTCCGACATTTTTTTTTCTTTACAAGTGTTCTAACAATATTTCAGTGTAACGGTTTAAAAAAAAACTTTTTAGCTTCCAGATTTGAAGCGATCTCCCAGTAAAAATTGCGTTGTGTCTCTCGATAGAACCAGAATGACTGACTACGCCGCCACCTTCTCTGTTTTAAAAATGACGACAACCATTCAGCGTGCATGGTTACGCCCCCCTTGACCACCCCCCCTGAGGGCACCTCAGCAAAGCTGCAGACACATTAATTCAATAGACGGGATGTGAAAGTCGGAACAATGTTCAACACTTTGGGTCAGGAAGGAGCACAGTCCCTCTTGATTACTTTGAATACAGTCAGTGTGAAGACTTTGGGGACAATTCCAATAAACAGTGACATGTCTGAGGTCTGATCACCTATTCATTAAATAGCGGATGTGTATTGACTGAGACAATGCTCGACACTTGGGGTCAGGAAGGAGCACGGTCAGCTTAATTACTCTGACTACAGTCAGTGTGAAGACTTTGTCGGAGATAATACACAAGAAACAGCTGCGCATGTCTGCCTTAATTCAAAAACAGTGACATGTCTGAGGACTTTTTTAAAATTTTATTTTTTCAGTTTTTTGAGACGTTTAACATAGACCACACCTACAGGATACAACCTCTGGCTCTGGCCATGTGGGATGCTCTAAGAAAAAAAGAGAAGCTTAAGGTAACTAAAATTATCATCCATTTTACCAAATGGAGTCTCTCATGATTCCATACAAAGTCTTTTAGCTGTAGAACCCTTTCTACAGCTACAGCTTCTACAGTCACCTTTAAAAAATTTTTTTTTCAGTTCATTTTTTCTCGTTTTTAGATCATCTCTACAAGTTGCTGGTGCAGATTAGATTACTCAAACATTTGAGCAGAGCAAGAAAGGTTCTGTATCACTTTTTGTCTTCTTTTTTGTAGATGTAAAAACATCCATCTAAATAACCCGTGTTAAAAAACTAAATGAAATCTAAAAAACATAGTTATAAAGATTTGCATCCTTGTGATGACAACATCCGGTTAATGACCATATCCGGTTACGCTACCGGAAGTCCCGCCACCGGAAGTCCCGCCTTAGGATGTACCGCCACCGGAAGTTCCGCCCACCTGTCAAAATTTTCACACCTCGTTTGATTGAAGGGTGTACATATAGTGTGTGTCACGGCTTCTCTATTTCTACGCAAATAGTCCTTAGCAGCACTTTTACCCACCCTTTTTTATGAGTGGCACCACATGGAGTGGGGAGAGGTCCTAACCCCACTGTCCACTCAGCAGGTGAACCATTATATATCTTAGTTTATTAAAACAAAATGAGAAAGGAGACTTTTATAACTCATTGAAGCTAATAACATTAGTTGTAGCCTTAAACCTAAATAAAACGTTGGCTATAGGACCCTAGTATGTGTTATATTTTCTGTTGTTCACTAGATGGCACTGTAGGCTCAAGTATATGAGCCAAGAGTTAACAGGTAGTAGGCAGCTGTTGAACCTGGAAGGACACACAAGTTTTTGAGTCCGTTAAGAATGCTGTTGTCGTGTATTTTGGAGTTACTGGATTTGTACACTGATTACCCGTTGGGATGAATAAATTGTGAACCCGCAATCCATAAGGATCTTTGGGATCGACTTTTTACACGCATCAGGTGGGAAAACCACAGGTCTAACGATCAGCCGCCTAGCGCGTCATAACAAGCATCCACTTCAGTACAGTACTAGGCTGGCTGGTATATCGGCAGATGCTGTGAATTCTGGTCATTTGTTGGAGTCCCCAAATTCAGTTCCCCTCCGGGGTATTGCACATATCTGAACCATTTTTATAGTATTACCCTCATCTCACTCTGGTGACGCAAAATGGCGGGTAGCGGGGGGTGAAGAGCCTCTCTGATCCATTGTGTGTCACCCGTAATTTAGCGCGATATAGGAGTCTAAACACAACCCCGGGTTTGTCGCGTAGTATCTTTCTGGCTGGGGTGAAAGCAGCTCGGCCTCTTGCGACTTTAGGTGGCAGGTCTTTGAAGATCTATATCCGGTGGCCCCCGTACAATAGATCTTTGATAGATCTCTGCCTCGATCTTGTTGCCAATGTCCAACTTAATAGTTAGCTCTGTGTGGAGTGATTATATAGCCTTTAGCACATCGTTGTCTGTTGGGCGTTATCACCGGCTCTCATCTCCACAGTCGAGCCCCAGGCTTGGTGCAGGTCTGTCTCCTCGTCCAGGTCGTGTTTTGAATTATTTTTTCTCGGCATTTTCGACGTGTCCGTTCTCATACAAAAGTTCTCAAACTGCTACCGGATAAATTCCCAAAATTTTGTTCGTATGTACTCGTACTCGTCGAGTTCCGCTTATCCGGGACCGGGTGGCAGGGGCAGCAGACTGAGCAGACACACCCAGACGCTCTCTTCCCAGACACCTCCTCCAGCTCCTCGGGGGGGACCCCAAGGCGTTCCCAGACCAGACGAGAGACATAGTCCCTCCAGCGTGTCCTGGGACGTCAACTGGGACGTCTGAGCGGTTGGGCAAACTCGCATGAACCCTCGAGTACCCTGTAGAGGGTATAGAGCTGGTCCAGTGTTCCACGGCGGGACGAAAACCACACTGCTCACCCTGAAGCCGAGGTTCGACTATCGGCCGGACTCTCCTCTCCAATACCCTGGCATAAGCCTTACCAGGGAGGCTGAGGAGTGTGATCCTCCTGTAGTTGGAACACACCCTCCGGTCACCCTTCTTATGAAGGGGACCACCACCCAAGTCCGCCAATCCAGAGGCACTGTCCCCGACCGCTACGCAATGTTGAAGAGGCGTGTCAACCATGACAGCCCCACAACATCCAGAGATTTGAGGTACTCAGGGCGGATCTCATCCACCCCCGAAGCCTTGCCACCGTGGAGCTTTTTAACCACCTCGGTGACTTCAGCCTGGGTGATGAAAGAGTCCAACCCAGAGTGCCCAGCCTCTGTTTCGACCAGGGAATGCGTGATGGTAGGATTGAGGAGATCCTCGAAGTACTCCTTCCACCGCCCGATAATGTCCCCAGTCGAGGTCAGCAGCTCCCCACCCCCACTATAAACAGTGTTGGCGAAGCACTGCTTCCCCCTCCTGATGCGCCGGATGGTTTGCCAGAATCGCTTCGAGGCCAACCGGTAGTCCTTCTCAATGTCCTCACCGAACTCCTCCCAGGACCGAGTTTTTGCCTCTGCCACAGCCCGGGCCGCAGCACACTTGGCCTCACGTTATCCGTCAGCCACCTCAGGAGTCCCACAAGCCAGCCACAGGCGATAGGACTCCTTCTTCAGCTTGACAGCATCCCTTACTGCCGGTGTCCACCACCCGGTTCTGGGATTGCCACCGCGACAGGCACCGCATACCTTGCGGCCGCAGCTATGGGCAGCAGCATCGACAATAGATGCGGAGAACATGGTCCACTCGGACTCTATGTCTCCAACATCCCCCGGAATCTGGTCAAAGCTCTCCCGGAGGTGGGAGTTGAATACATCCCTGGCCGAGGGCTCCGCCAGACGTTCCCAGCAGACCCTCACTATGCGCTTGGGCCTGCCTAGTCTGTCCGGCTTTCTCCTCCTCCAGCGGATCCAACTCACCACCAGGTGGTGATCAGTGGACAGCTCACCCCTCTCTTCACCAAAGTGTCCAAAACATGCGGCCGAAGGTCTGATGATACGACAAAAAAGTTGATCATTGACCTCCCGATCACGGCTCTCCAGGTGTCACTGTCGTTTCCCACGTGGGCGTTGAAATCCCCCAGCAGAATAATGGAGTTCCGAGGAGGGGCATTATCCAGCACCCCCGACAGGGACACCAAGAAGGCCGGGTACTCCGCACTACCGGTTCCCCCATGCAGGTGGTGGGCCCACTGGGGGATGGCCTCGCTTCTCTCGTTCGGGCTTTACCCGGCCGGGTCCCGCGAGGAGCAACCCGGCCCAAAATTTCGTTCGTATGGCTTTGTTGAAATGGTGTTTTAAACTTAAAATCTGCGAGAGCCACTAGTGAGCGCGTCCTACTTGCTCATCACTCAACAGCGCCCCCCCTTAAACAAGTATTCAATGCAGAATAGGGTAGAAAATCCTTTATTGTCCCACAATGGGGTAAATTTGGGTGTCAAAAACGACAAAAAGACAATGAAAGCATCCAGGTTCATACATCACTAGAACCATAGAAAAAGTTACCAGAATAGACGCTATAAGAACCAATCGGGAAAAACAGGAGTCACAAAAAGTTTGAAGAGGCTGTATAGTAAAGGAGAATAAAACCCAGGAAACATTAAATATACATTTGAACAATCTGTGTGGTTACCAACAAAGCATACTCAGATTAATTAAATGAAAGGTGCAGCATAGTCAGGTGACAGAATCAATGTTAACACTCGTTGAGCAGATGATAAACTGTGCAATATAATATAAAACAAATAAAACAATCTACTTCATTCAGTGAAGGAGCAGTGAATGTAACTGCCATGTATGCAGCAAATGATGCCTGGAAACCCAGAAATACACTGCTCAAAAAATAAAGGGAACACTTAAACAACACCATATAACTCCAAGTAAATCAAACTTCTGTGAAATCAAACTGTCCACTAAGGAAGCAACACTGATTGACAATCAATTTCACATGCTGTTGTGCAAATGGAATAGATAACAGGGGGAAATCTTTGCCAATTAGCAAGACAGACTCAATAAAGGAGCGGTTTGAATGTTGGTGGTGCTTTCACACTCTTGGTAGCATGATACGGACTCTACAACAAAAACAATTGGCTCAGGTAGTGCAGCTCATTCAGGATGGCACATCAATGTGAGCTGTGGCAAGAAGGTTTGATGTGTCTGTTAGCGTAGTGTCCAGAGCCTGGAGGCGCTACCAGGAGACAGGCCAGTACACAGGAGACGTGGAGGGCAACAACCCAGCAGCGGGACCGCTACCTCCGCCTTTGTGCAAGGAGGAACAGGAGGAGCACTGCCAGAGCCCTGCAAAATGACTTCCAGCAGCCCACAAATGTGCATGTGTCTGCACAAACGGTTAGAAACCGACTCCATGAGGATGGTATGAGGGCCCGACGTCCACAAATGGGGGTTGTGCTCACAGCCCAACACCATGCAGGACCCTTGGCCTTTGCCAGAGAACACCAGGATTGGCAAATTTGCTACTGACGCCCTGTGCTCTTCACAGATTAAAGCAGGTTCACACTGAGCACATGTGACAGACGTGACAGAGTCTGGAGACACCATGGAGAGTGATCTGCTGTCAGCAACATCCTTCAGCATGACCGGTTTGGCAGTGGGTCAGTAATGGTGTGGGGTGGCATTTCTTTGGAGGGATTGCACGGCCCTCCATGTGCTCGCCAGAGGTACCGAGATGAGATCCTCAGACCTCTTGTGAGACCATATGCTGGTGCGGTTGGCCCTGGGTTCCTCCTAATGCAGGACAATGCTAGACCTCAATGTGGCTGGAGTTTGTCAGCAGTTCCTGCAAGATGAAGACATTGAAGCTATGGACTGGCCCGCCCGTTCCCCAGACCTGAATCCGATTGAGCACATCTGGGACATCGGGTCTCGCTCCATCCACCTACGTTATGTTGCACAACAGACTGTCCAGGAGTTGGCGGATGCTTAACTCCAGGTCTGGGAGGAGATCCTTCAGCAGACCATCCGCCGTTGTAGGGAGGTCATACAGGCACGTGGAGGTCACACACAATACTAAGCCTCATTTTGA
>JAHHUM010002253.1:0-43141 GCA_036173005.1 Crenichthys baileyi
CCCCGCTGCCACATTCCGATGTTGGGTTTCCTTCGGTGGCTGGGGGATCCTTGCCGGCTTGGGTGATGCCAAGGGGGCTTAATCGAGCCCCCTGTTGGCCCCATTTCGGTACGGGGTTTATCTAGCGGCTGGGGTTCCCAACTGGTTTGCTTGGCTTTGCGGCGGGCGGAGGCCCCTCCTGGTTCATCCGATTCCTGGGATTACCTGCACGGTCTTTGCCCGGTTCCTGGGTCCTCGCTCGCTCCCTGATGTGGTATTAGGATTGTTTTATTGTGCACCTTCCACCTGGGTCTAACACAAGGAGATGAGCTCTTGCGTGACATGCGTCGGCCCGTGCCTTGCCTTTGACTCCCTACACCAAACTTTTTCGGTCATTGACTGAATTAGGGGGATGTCATCGTGACACTAATCTCACCCTAACCCTAACCCCCTAACCCTAACCCAGCACATAAGCTGATTCTTCACATTTCACAGCAGAATCTGAACCGAAAAGAGTCTAAATTGGCTGTCCTGCAGCACATAAGCTGATTCTTGAAAGTGCACAGCAGAATCTGAACCGAAAAGAGTCTTATTTGGCTGTCCTGCAGCACATGCGCTGATTCTTCACATTTCACAGCCAAATCTGAACCGAAAAGAGTCTCATTTGGCTGTCCTGTAGCACATGAGCTGGTTATTGACAGTGCACAGCAGAATTTCATCCAAAATCAGTCTCACTTTGCTGTCCTGAAGCTGTCTTGAGCACACAAGTCTCCAAATGTGCTCATGTCACATGTCTATCAACCCAGCATAAGCTCCTGATCAGCCTTATCAACCTGTCAACTACCCATGAGGCTTTGACTAAACCTAAGGTCACTGGAGTATGTGTCAGAGAGAATGCAATGTTAATTACTTGACTCCTGGAGTCTGGCCATGTCACACATATCTTGCGTGGGTGCCACCTGCCACCACGTGATCTCTAAACCCTTGTGGCATTGATGTCAGACCAACAACATCTTCGAGTCTGCTCTGCACAGGTGCTGGTATACTCTCTACGATGGTATTCCGAAAAATGGTTGTGAGTAGAGGACTCTTGTCAATGTCCTGTTCTGCATCCTGCTTCCATCTCTCCAATTGTTTAGAGATGTACGTTGCTGGGTTCTCGTTGTCACCCAGTGGTTCCCCTTTCAGTGCTCTAGGGTCTACCCTTGCTGGGTATTCTGCTCGCAGTTCTCTCCGGAGCACATTTCGAAAAGCATTGAATTCAATTCCATCCGCTCGATGATGAAGCATCCAAGCATAGTTTCGTTTCAAAATGTTATCCATGGTTGGAGTCCCAAGACACTGCACCCAAACTGCTTTAATGTCTCCCAATGCCAGCAGTTTCCCTATTGTTTCTTCTTCAAATTTTGTAATCCACTTATTTGCACCTTTGTGTACATCCGGCAACCGCGATACCAATCCGACCAGGTCCACAGAGGCCCAAGGAACATATTGGGTTGCATTTCCTTTCACCAGAATTGGCATCTGTCGTCCTTCTGTGTATCTATCAGGTGGATGAATATTAGACCGATAGCGCAAATCGTATATTCCTGCTGGCTTAAGATTATTGTTTTTAGTTCCATCATGTTGTTTTTTTCAAGGCTGTCAACTGCTTTTTCAAGTTCTGTCTGTATTTCTGACCTTCCTCTTTGAATAACTTTAAAATGTTCAACTTATGTTCTCTTTTTCCCACTCTTTTCTGACTTTTGTCTTTTGCCTTATAATCCAGAATTCGAGTCTCCATTTGTTCACATAGTGAGAGGTCAGAGCTTCCATTTTCAGGCCATGGTGAAGACAATCCATGTGTCCTTTTCTCCCATTTCTTAGAAATCTTTGGGATCTTTGAAGCATAATCTGGGTTCTTACACCCGATAATCACTGTTGGTAGATTGCTCATTTTCGTTCTCTTAGAAAGATTGTTTGTATTGATCCAAACAATTCAGTGTTCTTTAAATATATTTATTTTTTCCTCTTATTGTTGTTAGTTTTAGTAACTATTTAATATTGTCTTATCCAGATCAAATGAGTCTTGATTTTAGTCTTTGTATCCTAATCAACCCGTATGCAGTCCAGATACTTATTTTAATAATATTAAACTTAATAAGCAACTGGTTGCTGCGTGTTTTTTATTTTAATTGTATGGTATGCTCTGTTAATGTAAAAAAAATTAGTAACGTAAAGTAAATGCAAGTATGTTTTACTCGAGATGCTTTTTATCATTGAGAGAATTATTTGATTAAAACGTTTGCACCACCTTTTTACCAAATGTGGGCAATAAAGTCTGACTTGCTGTAAAGGAATTTTATACTTTTATTTTATCATCTGTGGATTTACCTAAACATATAAAAATCTCATCTGCCTTCTATGAAGTAATTGTAAAGGCCTTAGCTCAGTATCTCTTAAGCTTAAACAAACCAACTTCAGAGACCAGTCCACTGACGAAGGCAACTATAAAAGTCGTTAAATGACACTTTTTCAAGTTGACTTTACAAATTGCAACTTTAGCCTACGACAAATACGTTAAATCAAACCACACAGGCAGGTAAAAAAAAGAAAACGGCACATTCGCAGATCATGGAATGTTCGTGTGCTGTTGCAGGGGAGGGGCAAACGGGGTGAGCTGGGAGAGATGGGATGGGGGGGTTGGAAAGAGAGAGAGAGAGAGAGAGAGAGAGAGAGAGAGAGGAGGAGAGAAGAGAGAGAGAGAGAGAGAGAGAGAGAGGGAGGGAGGGAGGAGTAGGAGAGAGAGAAGGGGAGGAGCGAGGGAGGGTTTGGGGGAGAGGGAGGGAGGAACGAGAGAGGGGTGGAGAAAGAGGAGGAGAGAGGGAGAGAGAGAGAGAAGCAAGCGGAGAAGTGAGAGAGGGAGGTAAAAGGGGGACCAGTGTGTGTGTGTGTGTGTGCGGTTTGTGGTGTTGGGGTTTGTTGGGGCCCAAAACTGGAAAAAATCTTTTTCTTTCCTTCCCCTCTTTTTTGTTTTTTTACCAACAACACTCTTCCTTTTTTTAAAAACTTGTGGTCAAACCCCCGTTTCCAAAATTTTTAACGCCTGGATTTAAAAGGTTTTTTAGAAGGGGGTTTTTTAAAAAATTTTGTATTTCTTGGTGGTGATGTTGAATCATAAAAACACAAAATTTGGACATTTGGCAACTGAAGCATCTAAAAAATCTCCAAAAAAGGTGGGGGGAAAGGAAAAAAACCCTTTAATTTAGGGCCCCTCCCAGTTATTTACTTAACAGAACAATGCACATTTTAGTATGGCCCCAAAACATGGGACAAATTTTTCATTTCATTTACAACAGCATCCAAAACCCCAAATTACCAGTCGGGCACCCCTTTCCTTTCACTCAATTCAAACGGTGATTAAAAAACCATTAAAAACCACTCTTTAAAGTCAAAAAAGTCCTTCACAATTTCATTCCCAAACCCGATTTCTTTCCCCGGGGGGTTTGAACCTAAATTTTTTAGATTTCAATGGGCCCCAAATTGGGTACATTCCCTTTTACTTTTGTAAAACTCACGAAATTAATTTTTTTGCTTACCTTCCCCTTTGGTCTTTTTTAAAAAAGATCACATTACTACTTCCTGAAAAAAACAGATCACCAAAAACTTTTTCCATAGAGATCTCAAACGAAAAAAAAAAAAAACTCTGCCCAACAACATTGTAAACCCCCAAAAATTTTGTTTTTTTCATGTAAAATTTCAACAGCCCCGTGGCCCTTTTTCCCGCGCCTTTTTTTCCCTTCAGGTATCACAATGAGGCATTTTTACTTCAAAATTTTAAAACCACGGCTACTTAATTTTAAGGGCTCTTTGTACCTTTTTTAACAAGGGTTTTTTTTTACATGGAAAAGCTTTTTCTTTCACAAAGGGCTTAATTTTCGGAGAGAAACCCGATTTCACCAAGCACCCATATTTAATTTTGGACCCACACCTGTCTTGGTTTCCACGGGCCCAAAACCAGGGGTTTCATACTTTCTCCCTTTTTAAAAATGCCCTTTTGCCAAATTTCCCAAATTTATGTTTTTTTTTCCAGTTTTTTTCCTTTCATGAGGAAACCGGGGGAGGGCGTGGGGAAGAGATAAAAAAAAGAGAGAACCCAAAATTTTTCCTCAACCCCTCCCCGTCGAGGGTTTTTGGGGAGCTGAAATTCTTCCCAAAAAGAAAAGAGACAAAAAACTCCCTCCCCTTTTTGGGCCCCCAAACCCCCCAGCTTGCCCCGGGGGCCCCTCTCCGGAGGGGGTGAACCCCCAAAAACCCCTCCCGGGAGATTAATCACGTCCCGGGGTAACCCAATTTTGTTTAGGGAGGGAGGGGGTTTATCACTGACTTTTAAAAAATTAAACACAGAACTCGAAAATTCCCCTTTTCCCGCCTCCCCCAGGGGGGGCGGAACTTTTATTTCCAAAGCGCACAAAAAAAACCAAAACATCAAAATTCCAGAAGTTCCCCCCCTTTCAGTCCTTAAAGGGGGGTTTTTTATACAGATACAAAGCATTTGGGTGTTGGGATTTGGGGTTTTCCTTTTTTGACTAATTTAAAAACATCAACTATTTACGTTAAAAAAGTTTTGGCATTCCAAAACATTGGCCTTTTTTCTACTTTTCCCCGGGAATTTAAAATTCAGCCTAACATCTGGAAAAAAAATTTAGTTTGGCCCATGTGGGGCGTTTTAAAAAAAACTCATTGCTTTTTCTGGATTTTCCCCCAAAACCCTTTCTAATGTCCCCGTTTTTCCCTTTGGCAGAGTAAAGGGGGTCACAAGATTTCCCCAAAAACAAAACCCATTGGTCTTTCCTTCGCCAAAAAACTTTTCCCTAAAGTAATCCCGTTTTCCCGACACTTGCATGTTTTCTCAGAAGTGGGAAAAATTCTTTACAGGGAAATTTTATCTTATAATGGTAAAAACAATAACACTTTTAATCTAATCAGACAAAAATTTTTGCTTAAAAAGTATCTCCCAGTTTATTTAGGATGGCCAAGCAAACAGTTGGACAAAGATCTGGATAGGCCCCTTTTTTCTCCAAAAATAATTTCCCGAACAGGAAAACCAAAAAAAGACACAGAAAAGGTTCCCCTGTCTTATGGCCCAAACCGATATGTGTTAAACCTTTTGATAAACCTTTTAAAAGTTTAAAAGATAATTTGCTGACAGCAAAACCTGAAGGAAAAAATGTTATCTTTATTCCCCTTTATTAACAAACCTTGAAAATCATTTTAAAAATTTGTCAAAGTTGGGCCGTTGACCCAATCAGAACCTAGACTTTGGTTTAGGTTAATCCAACCCTGGGGCTCTGGATGGGTGGTGACCCGTCCGGTTTTGTCCTCAGCCTGTAGTCCATTAATGGGCTGCTGGGGACAGACACCCCCTCCCCCCTCCTTGGGAAAAAAGGTCAAATGAGTTTTTAAAGGGGACTGAGACTGGCCGAGTCCATCACGTTTTTAAAATTTTAGGGAAAAATTTGATGTTCCCGGAAAAAACAGGGCAGAAAATTGGTATTCAAATGTGTTTTTTTTCTCCCAAATTTACATTTTCCCCCTTCCCTCGCAGTTCCCGCTAAAGATTGTCCCAAGATTCTTCCTTTCAGGGAAAAGTTTTCATTTGAAGTCATATTTTTGAATGGTTGTTCATTTAAAAATAAACAGTTTCTAACCCAAAGAGGAAATTTAAAACCACCTTTGGGGAGTTTAAAAAAGCAGGGTCCCCCCTTTATGTCATAAATTTTTCATCACCCAAGTCAGTTCCAGAAAAAAACCCTGGGCCTTTCACAGCCCACAGATCGGAGGAAAGGGACCTGTTTATTGGGGGGGTAAAATACAAAAAAAATGTTTTTATTTAAAAGAAAAAAAAAATACATTAGGACACAAAACAACCCCCTTTTTTTTTTTTTTTCCGATGAGGGGAAAACCCCCCCCTCCTCTTCCCTATGTCTAAGGGGATTCTCAATCCACTCTCCATCCAACGGGTCCGGGCCCTTTCCCCAAAACTTTAAAAATCTTCCCAAGCAGCTTTTAAATGAAAGTTCTTTTTTAAGTGGTGTCAGGAAAAGACCTCCCCCCTAGCTTGACAGGGCTACATCCAGAAGGTTTTCGCCCCCTTTTTCTCCCCCCGGGGGGTTTGGAAAGGGCGGGGTAGCCCAAAAAACCCCTCGCCCACAGTCCCCCAAAAATTACTCCTGTTAAACGGGCCCTATTCCCCAATTTAACAACTGGCACTTGGGTTTTATGGGGGGAGGTTAATTTTAGTGAATCGGGACCGAGCCCCAAGGCGTTGGTTTTTTTTAAAAACTTGGCTTAAAGGGAAACCTATAAAAACCCCTAACAATTTCTTAGAACCCGGCAACAAGATTTTTTACCAACCCAAAGAAAAACCCAAAAAAAAAAGGGGAAACCAAAATAATTTAATGTCCAAAGATTTAAAATAGAATTTTTTTGCTTTCTTTTAAATTTGTAACGTTTTGCCCGGGGTCCCGTAATGCCCTTTAAAATTCCCCCGCCCAAAACAAATAAATTTTTAAAAAAGAAATAAATCAATCAAAATCAACCGGGCCCTTTCCCCGATGCTGAAACTAGGAGTTTTTAGAGGCTTTTAAAAACGGGGCCGTTTCCCTGCCCCCCAAATTTGGGGCCCGTCCTTCGTGGGAAAGATGGGGGTTTTTTGAGTGGGAAAAGATTGACATAATTTAGGGGAATTTAGGGGCTTCCCAAAAGCCCGAAAATTAGAGCCCAAACAGCTGTTCAAAAGATCAATCATTCCTTTGTTGTTGGATAAAAAAGGCCCCGTAGAGAAAAACCCGATTCTTAATTTTTAGGCACAGTCTTCCCGGGGTCAGGGGTTGACCCATTTTTAATGCAGTCGATCAGGGGTTGGGTGTGCTATTTGGGACTTCTTTCATCCAGCATTTTTTTTCTCCGTTTTCCCATTTTTGTTAAATGGGTTTTTGTTCTGCGAGGTAAACCAAAACCCCTTCCCCTTTTTTAAACTTTTTCCCTTTATAGGCCCCGATGCCTTTTCCCCCGTCAAACTTCCCTTTTTAGGCCCCTTTCCCCGTTAAATTTCTCAATTATTTAGCTCAACTTTTTTGGGTTTTTTGCACCAAAACTTTAGTCAAAGGTCATTGTGACCTAATTGGTTCCTTTCCCCTTTTTTCCCTTTTGGGGCTTTTCTGTAGCGCATTTCCCCCCTTCCCCGCCCCTTTGTCCTGTAAAGGTTCTCTGTCAAACATACAGCTGGGCCCCTGTCACTCCCTTTGTCTTTCCCGCATTTTTCTCCCCAAAAACTGCCAGTCTTAAAAATTTTCAAAAGTATCAATAAAATTTCCCTTCTCCGCTTTATACATTTTCTTTAAGGCCAGTTACAAAATATACTTCATTTTTTATTTTATTCCCCCAATAATCAACAAATTTATCTTTCATTTTTATGGGGTTTTTTTTTGAGAAGTTTAAAAACCCAATGTTTTGTATTTTATAAGGGCCCAATCATATTTCAAACATTTTTGTTTAACTTGAAAATCAAAGATTACACGTTTTTATTTATTACTTGGGAAAAGAAAGGAAAAAACATCAAAACTTTTCCAAAATTTTTTTGGATACACTTGTTTTCCGTTTTTTTCAAAAAAATAAAGGGGCAGCTAATATTTATCTCCCCCACAGGCCTTCCAGTTTTCCCCTCAGCCCAGATATGAGGAAAATGCCTGTTTTTAAATTGAAATGTTTTTAATTGATATTTAATAGGTTTTTTGCATGGATTACACAGAAATATTAAACATTGTAATTTTTTTTGGATTTAACCCGTAAGTAATTCCCTGAATGCTGCATGGATTACATGGAATGATTAACCCCTTTTTTTGACAACACAAAAAACTTCTTTAAAGGACTGGAAGAAGAAGTTTACAGGAATCTTTTCAGGACTTTTAGAAAGAAACCCACTGAATGGAAAATGTTTCTGAGTGAAAGGGACCCGCATGTTTGAGACGAACTATCGGGTTTAAAAGTGAGAATTTTTTCTCTGACAGGGGAGACTCTTTTGAATAAAAACAGAAACCTTAGGAAACCCGAACTGATCCAGAATCCAGGATAAAAAGGTTCAGTGAATGTGGTGTTTTAAGGTGGTGGGAAATGGATAGGGGAGTCCAAGGAGGGCTTTTGTAGAAGGACAAAAATGCCAGAAAAAATTTTTCCCCAAAACACTTTCTACTCTGTTTAGAGACAGAGGAGGAGGAGCAGGGGTGGGGGTTTTTTCTGTTACATGCCCGACAGAGAACCATCATCAGAGCAGCTCCAAGGGCTCGGGATGTCATTTTCCCTCCAAAAAAAACCCGGTTTAACTTCCCCTTTCTCCGGGTTTTTTTTGTAACTTCAGATATTTTTAACATTTTCCTCTCCACTCGACCCCCCAGTAACAGCGACCAGTTTAGACAAACCTACACAAACAGCTGAGGCCAATTTGTTTAAATCTGTCCGGGGGGATCAGGATTGAAGCTTACATGTTTTTTCAACCCTTCCCGCGTTTAAATTTTGGGTTTTGGTCGATTGTGGCTGACCCGGGAATTGTTTTGGGAAAAAAATAAATTTTTAAAGGGTTAATGTTCTTTTTTAGAGGAATGATGTTTTAAAAGGTTCCCACCCTTTTTTTTCCTGGATCTTTCCCCCGGGATATTTTCCCAAATCTAAAGTGCCCCGTAAAAATTTCCCCAAAGAAAAACTGGAGAAAGGGGGAATTTCAGTTGATGGGGATAATTGTTTTCCCAAAAAAAAACCTCCATCTGCACTGTTTCATGGTTTTAGTAAAACCAGTTTGTCAGCAGATTTGTTTAAACCCCGAAATTTTTCATTCTGGTAGATTTACAGTAAGGAAAAATGGCAAAATAGGGGAGAATCATTTTTTTTTGCGCAAATCGTTTTTAAAAGTTTGTCGTTTTGGTCAGTTTTTTTACCCACATGCCCCGAAATCATTTTGAGACCACAGTAAAGTTCTGACATTTATCAGAAATTTGTTTTGAGGGTTTCCAAAAATGCAGTTTGTTTTGAGGGAAGGGGGAAAAAGAGAGGGGAAAAGAGAACGTGGAATGATGGAGGTTATAAACTGATAAAAGAGGGGCTGAGCTGGGGTTTCGGGGTTTCAGGAGAAGCAGAGGAGCCCCCGCAGGAGATCTGTTGGGTTTTAGAGGTGAGTGTTGTTTTTTTCCAGGGGGGAATTTCCCCTTTTTTGGGCCCGAGTGTGGGCAGGGGTACTGTTATGGAGTAGTTCCCGTGGCCTTTTTAATTCATCTCTTTGGGTGGGCCCTTAAAATTAAAAAATTCTAAAACCCTTTTTGGTTTTCTGTGCCCCCCCCCCCAACCCCTCACGCCTTTCAGCTACAAAAAAACCAAAAAACTGTTTTGGGGTTAAACAATAAAAAATTTAAACACATAGTCAAAGGAAAAAATAATACCAGAGGATTTACACCCCCTTTTGGAGGGTTTAAGAAAAGGCATAATAAAAAGCCCAAGGGCTCACGCTCCTTTTTTTCTCCCCCCCGGGTTTATCCCTAAGATGGGTTGAAAGGGGGCCCCCCGGTACCAAGGTGAATGTCCCCTTCTGTATTTTGTCAATTGTTAAAAAAATCTGTACACCTGATCAATTTGGGGATTTAAAACTTGATTTTTTACTTAACCATTTCTAAATTTCACAAGGTAAATTCCCTTTGCTCGGGTTTAATTTTGGTTTTGGGTTCGGAACTGGGGAAAAAAATGGAACCCCGGGGGGTGCACAGGGGGGGGAAAGAGAGGTTTTTTAAAAAATCCCATTTTACAAAAAGTGGGGGAACGTTTTCCCATGTCCAGGGGGGGTTTTTCAAACCCCCGACCCCAAAAGCTTAGAAGTTTTTTTCAAGATTTGATGGAGGACAAGCGAGCCTTTGGGGCAAAAGGGGGGCCCGCCCAAACCCTTGGGGAATCCCAAGGGCCCAAAGAAAAAATGAGGGAAATGGTTCTTAGGGTTCACTGAGGAAACCCCCGAGGGGACAGAATAAAAAAGTAGAGATTTCTGGAAAAGGAACCTTGGAAACTTTAAAAATTAGCGTTTACTCTACTGAATAGGTGGACAATTAGTATGGAGTGGTCATCATGCACATTCCAAAAACCATCGGGCAGGATTTTGAGAAGATTGCTCCAAGTGGGGGGAGCAGCAAAAAAGCCTCCCCGGGACGCCCTCCCCCTCTTAAAAAAATGTCACTGGAAAACAGAGGTAAAACAACAGGGTGAAAAACCTACTTGCAACTTCCCCAAAACCCCGGGGCAGTTTTTAGTCGTGAAAAGTAACAAATGTGTTTAAAAAAAATAACCGCAGAAAGCAATGCCCTTCCCCTTTAACCTTGGAAAAACTGTTCAGTCAGCCCGAGGGTTTAAACGAATTTTGAGAGAAAAAAGCTTCATCCAGAGGGTGTGGATTTAAACCCCTTGAAAAAAACTAAAAAGGGGAAAAAAACAAAAAAAAAAAAAAAAAAAACTTTTCCTTTTTTTTTACAGTAGAAAAAATCATCTGAAAAAAAACTTTTTTAAAGGGGCTTCACACCCCAAGCCGGAATTTTTGCGAAAAGGGGGCGTGGCCCCCGATTTTTCCCTGTTATCCCTATTAGAGGCGGGTTTAAAGGGGCCGGGGCGGGGTGACGCGGTGCGAAGGAGACGAAAATTTTTGGGGTGCAGAAGGCGCGTGGCCCTTTTTAGGGAAGCCAAGAGCGGAGCGAAAAGCGATGGGGCGAGTTGAAAAATCTGAAATTTTTCCTAAATTTCGTTGGGCGCCGGTACAACCAATTTGGGACGGATGGGGGCTTTTGAAGTAGGGTCAAAGAACCCCCCCAGCGGAGAAGAAGCGGTTTTCGGGAAGATGGGTGGACAAGAATCATAGTGGCAGGGGTGCGGCAAGCCAGAGGTTTGGATTTTAATAATTAATTTTTTTCCGAGGAAAAAGTACAGAAAGGGGGCTTTCCTTTGGGGAAGAGTCAGTGAAAGGGGACTGGAGTAGGGAGGTAAAACTTAATTTAATTCAATTAAAGGGATTTATATAGCGCTAATTCAAACACATGCCCTTCAAGGCACCTTAAAAAAAAAGTTTAGGAACCCTAAAATTCACTTAATTTTTAACCAAAAGGGGAAAAGTTTCAGTCAGATTCAGGTTTTTTTATTCCCAAAATTGGATAAAAAAAGTTTTTTTCTATCTAAAAGGGAAACCCAAACAGGTTGATTTCCCGTCCCTTTTACTTTTTCAGAAATTTACTCTCCTGGATGAGCATGTAAAAAGACAGTGGAAATCATGGCGTTGACTTTGCCAGCAATCCCTCATTTCGGGGCATGCATTGGGGAGCGACAGTGGAGAGGGAAAAAACACTCCCTTTTTTAAAAGGAGAAAAACCTTTCCAGCAGAACCAGGGCCCGTGTGACGGCCATCTGGGCCAAAGCCCCGACCCCGGGGGGTTTGAGAGAACCCCCCAGGGGTTCCCCCGAAACAAAGAACACCGGGTCCCGGGGGTTTTCTTTCTTGGGTTTTTGGGAAAAAATTTGTTAAAGGAAAGTAGCTCCTTTAGGGCGTTTACCTCCCGGAAAAAAAGATAAAAAAAACTGAGGCCCCGTTTTTAAAGGGTTTGAGGTTTTTAAAAGAGCCCCATTTGAGTTTTGTCACAAAAAAGCTCCAAATTTAGGAGCCAGTCTAAAGGGGAGAGAGAGGGGGAAACATGAAAGACGGGGGCCTGTGGATCATCGGAAAAAGGGTGGCATTAAGTTGTTGCCAGCAGAAGCTTGGGGGATTGTTACAGGGAGACACAGAGTCCGGGCCCGGTGGGAGCCTTTTTAGGGAAAAGAAAAAAAGAAAAGAAAAAATTTTAAAAACTGGGAAATAACAGGGAAGGAATACCAAAAAAATTGAAAGAGTAGGGGGGGAGAAAGTAGGAAGAGGGGTGAAATGGTTCATTATGTCCCCCCAGCAGCCTAAACCCATAGCAGCAAACTACAGAGATAGTCCCGGAAAAAACCTAACCCCCCTCCCCAAACTATAAGCTTTATTCCAAAAAAGGGGAAAGTTTTAAAAAACCTTTGCCTAAAAAATAGGGCAGGTTTTTCCATCTAGAGCCCCCCACTGAAAGGCCACGTTATAAAATAAAAACCACCGATTGGGATTCTCTCTCTTTTAGATCGGGCCATAAAAAATTTGGAAAAAATAAAGGGGGTTAAAACTGGTTTTTTGGGAAACATGGAGGGTGGGGCCTTTCCCCCCTCAACCATAACTGAGCCCCGGGTTTTGGCTAAAACCTGACCCCCCTTACTCCCTCCAAAAAAAGGGAGAAAAAAAAAAGAAGGGAAAAAAAAGGAAAAATTTGTTTTGGAAAACCCAAGCCACTCCCAACTATAAGCTTTATCCCAAAAAAGGGCTTTGCCCGAGGGGGAAATTTTGGGAATTTAGCCCCCCGAAGGCTTTTTAAATTTCCCTTTTTTTGGGGAAAACCGATACTAAAAAATCAAATAGTTTAGCCCCTTAAAGTAACCCAAAAGCCTGAACTAGTTTTTTTAGCATTCCCCCCTGGGTAGGATATTTGTAATTTTTGGGAATGTTTTTCCCGGGGATGAAAGAAGGAAATCCTTTTGGAAAAAAACCCCGTTTTAAATGGGATTTAAATATAAGTCCTTTGGGCAAAATAACCCAAAGGGTTTTTTACTTTATTATCGGAGGTCAAATTTTAAAGCCCCTCCAGGTTGGTGATTTTACTAAAAACAGTTTCTTTTTTTAAAAACTCCGGTTCCCCCAAAAAACGACAAATTCGGTCTTGTCTGAATTTTGGGAAACAGAAAATTAAAGTCCCTCCAAGTTTTTATGTCTTCATTACAATTTCTTTTAGTCTATCTAACCCGGGGTTTGGGGGCCCCCCCCCAGGAATTTTTTGGATAAGTAATTCGGAAATTTTCATCAGCGTAACGTGAAAAATTTATTCTATGCTGCCTGATAATTTTACCTATTGGAAACCAAAATATATAGTAAAGAAAAATTTTGGGGCCCCAAACATACAAACCCCTTTTGGTTTCTCCACAAAATTTTAAACCCCTTTTAAAGATTTATTTATATTTACAGAACAAACTGGAAATCTGCAGAAAAAAAGATTTAAACCAAACCTAGCGTTTTCCCTGACCCCCACAGGGAAAATTCCCGGGGCCCTTTTTAAGAGAATATTATGATTTGGGGTGTATCAAAATTTAGCACGAGATCTTTAAAAGAAAACCAAATTTCGACACAGTCCCATTATCTGAGGCCCCTAAGAATATAATTTGTGACTTTCAAACAGAGCTTTTTTCATTGGGTATGATGAGGGTCTGAAACCTGACTTAAACCTTTTTTTCAAACAGGGGCATTGCTTTTGTAAATGCCTTTTACACATTTGATTTAGCAATCAAATTTTCCTTTTAAGAATTTTAGATTTTAAAAATGGAAAAAATTGGGGTATAGGTTTTGTTTAATTTTTTCTAATATCCGAAAACCAAGGAAAGGGGGTTTTTAAAACCCAAAGGTTTTTTTAGCAGCCCACCCTTAAAAAGCTTTTGGGGACATTTTTCCCCTTTACTAAAGATAAATTTAAAAAAAAATTTTAAACTGGGGCTTGGGGTTAAACAGAGGGAAAAACTTCCGGGAAATAATTTTTGGTTTAAAATTGGGTCTAACATTTTAAAGGGGAAGGTTTTTAGAAAGAAGCAATTTTTTCTGATAACTAAAGGGAAACTCTCACGGGAAAACAAAAAACAGTCCAAAACCCCAGGGCAGGTTCTTTCAGTTTCTTTTTAATGTTGGGTGACTTGTTGAGGAGAAATAATATCTTTAGGAGTAGGGAAAGATTTTTTTTCTTTTTAATCAAAAAAAACCCCCAAATTTTAGTTGGGGAAAAATCCCATAAAAAAACATGACTGCTGAGAAACTATGGGAATGGGGTTTTTTTCTCAATTAAAATAGCGCCAAATTTCCCCCGTTGTTTTTTTATAAATTTGGGGGATTTGGGGGCATTAAAAAAACCCTCCTTTTTTTTTTTTATTGAGCTTGAGACCCTTTATTTACCCCCCGAAGGACAGAGGGACAGGCCCGTTTTTTAGCAGCAGGGATACAAACCACTCCGGGGAGGGGGGTTTTCCCGGAGGGGCCCGGAATTTTTTCAACCCAAACGCCCGGGGACAGCAGATCTTCGAACCGGGCCCGGATGGGAAGTCCCGTGAAAATCAAACCATTATCCAGAGGCTCCTGGATGGGTGGTGGTATTTCCCCAAAAACTGTTTCCCCCGCCCTGAAGAATCCTTTTAAACCCAGGGACTGATGTGGGCTGCGTTTTGGGCTCCCACAGGTAAAAACCCCGAATTAGGCCCCTTTGAAATCCATGTCCGCCATTTTCATTTGAAACCAGCAAGCAGCAGATGGAAGCTTTCCTTTTTTTAATGACGTGGCGAAGCTTTCCCTTTTTGTTGACTTTTGCAACGTGGAGTTTGGGACTGTCAAGCGAGCAAAAGCAGCAAATTTAGGGAAAATATTCGTAGAACCCGGGTTTCCGGGGGAACGCACCTAGACAGAAAAAAACAGTTTATTTTTTATAACACAAGCAGCATGAAAATAATAATTATAGTTTTAAAATTGGACTTTTCCTTTTTGCATTTTCACAAATCAATATGTTTTGAACAACAACCTGAGCTATGAAAGAACAAAAAACAAAACAGATTTAAAAACCACAATAGTTAGTTTTTTTTTAACCAGCTTTCCTTTGTTCAGTAGAGCTGCATTTGTTGTGGCTGATAATAAATATGTTTAAAAGAAGATCCTTCGCTCTATTTTTCAGTGTTTTGGTTGGTTCTTTTCAGAACCCCATTTTTTAAAGCTCTAGTTCAGCAGGTGGAAAGAAATCTGGATCAGAAAAATTTTCCTAGTGTAGAAAAAAGGATGTTCTAATAAGTGTGGATCCACAGAAGTCAGCCCAAGTTTAAGCATTGCAAACAAAACCATGGGGGGTTTTAAAAACACGACAAAAGGTGGGGGAAAAACTGGTAACGTAGAGTTCAGCACCCGGAATTGAATGAGTAATATGAATACTTTTTGCATTGTTTTTGCTCCGCCCTTTCTGTTTTTGAACGCATGTTGAATTACCCATTTGCATTTCTGTGTAACCTTCTAAATTGGCTTTTTTGTTTTTGTCCCTCTTGGGAAAAGTTAAAAAGGGGGTAACCCGGGATTGTCACAGTTTTATGACCAGCTTAATAAAGAGAGTGTGCTTACCCAGTTAAAAGTCAAATAAGCAAAATACCTGCCGTTTACGCGGGGAAAAGCGTGACACTCAAATTTTAGGTTTAAAAGACCAAACAACTTTCATTGTTAGTATTTCTCTAAATTTTACAAAAGCAATATCTAAACATTTTAGTTTGCAGGCTCCAAAGTTTGCACAGATTGAAAAAATTTTTGCAGTTTTAAAGCAAAAATTTTTTTGTTGCAAAAAATGCCCCATGGTACTGTGAAATTTTGAGATTTAAAAAAACTTCAGTGTGATGATGTACCTGTAAGTTTGCTAAAGGTTTCAGAGTTAAAAAGATTTTCCATTGGCCGTGTACAAAGGTTGAAGGGGAATTATGGGGACATTGAGGCGTTTTGTTGTTTTCAAATTTCCCGTCCATTTCCCCCAAAGGGCTGTGAGCCGCAATTTTCCAAAGGGGTTGTAGTCACTGAGGGGATATTAGAAAGATGACCCCGGGAAAATACTTGAAAATTTGGGTTGGCGGGCCCAAAAACCATCTCCAAACAAATTACAGCTTCACCCTAGAATTTCCTAGTACCAAATTTTAACCAATTTAGTTTTGTAACCTCCCTATATTTCTTAAGAGCTTCCCCAAAAAACCAACCATCAAAATAATTCCAATGATTGAGCCCCGTCCCTTTTCACCACACACCTTGGGCTTGTTAAAATGACCCCAGTCAGCCCCGGCCCCGACACAGAAGGGTTTGTCTGTTTTTTTTTTCCCTAATTTTTAAATTATGAAAAAAAAAGTTAAATGGTTCCACTGTAAAGAGAGAAATCGATGTGACTTTTGCTATTTTTTTTTCCTCTCCTAAGATCCAACTGACGAGGACTTGTACAGCCAAAAAGCAACTTAGAAATAATTACACTGGACATAAAATCTTGCATATAATTAATCAAACTGACATTGCAAAGGATTTTTAGTTGACTCAACTTAACTGATTGTATTGTACTTAATATAGTTATTCTAGTCCATTCCAAATACACTCAGGTTATCATTCCACATCACTTACATTTTTTAAGGCAACCGGTTTACAAATTGTTTTAAGTAAACTCCTCTGATATTACAGTGTATGTGAAGAACTTTAAATCTGTTAAACCATTCAGGACGCCACATAAAAAAAAATTGAAAATCACCTAAGCCAGCCATTACACACGGAGTCTGCTTAAGGTTGGTTTCCAACACTTATAATTATTAAGGAATCATGAGTTCAGGAGGCCAACTGCCATTGCACTAATAAGACACATTAGCACATCATTAATAGGTTGCATATATATTGATTGAAAATGCTTTCTATTCATAAATTCATATCCACTTACAGCTGGGGCCCTTATAGCAATATGAGTGCAGTCCATAGCTCTGATTATATTCAGAAATCTGCTCCTCGCTGCAAATGAGAGCCACAGTTTAGGGGAACTTTCTATATCTGAGCAACTTCTGGATGAGACTGACCCATATGGCTGGCATGGCCTGGCTCAGGGATGACTGGTAAATACCCAACCTGTCAGTCAGCTCCCTCTGAAAAGCTCCGGTTGAAAGGACCACAGGGTAGTGAGAACTGGAACTGGTAACGCTTGGTTTCTCCTGGTTTCCCTCTGTAACACTGAGGCCAGCTCCATGCAGAGCTCCAAAATAATTGCCCTGGGCAATAAACTGGCTGATAAACCAGGCATCATCATGTGCCAGCAGGTCAGTAGGATCTCTGAACAAAACGATCCCTCCAACTTTAGCAGCTATTTGTGGACATGTGTGATTGTCTCCAGCTTGTGCACCTTAGAAATCATCAAACCTGACTTGTTAGGAATCAATCTGCTGATCCGACACCGTTTTCTTCTCAGTGAGAATGAAAGTGTCCCTCAGATGATTCTCATGCATTTTCTGCTCCTCAGCACTCAGACCGATGAGCATTTCCTTCTACAGGTGACAGAAACTGAGGAAGTTTCAGTTTCCATCCGACTGAGGCTGTTTCCATCATTTTCTGAGGTGTGTTACGTTATTGAGGCTGAATGTGATTCAGTTTCATCGCTCTGGTTTAAACCATAAAAGCTCAAAGTCATGAAGAAACATCAGGTTTGATGCTCCATGAAATAAATAAGCTGGATGGATTCATATTTCAATGGATGTAGGTGAGTTTTAGTTTTCTGTTCTTTATGATTGACGACTGAAAAAGTTTGCGTGGTTTACGACACATTTTTCACGGCAGGTCAAAGGTTTGCGTGGATTTACGCACACGTTCACACAACGTTGATTTTAGTACACGCCAAGTTGTGCGTAAAACATTGCGCCGCAAGTTTTTGTGCGTAATTACGCTAAGTACATGAAGCTACCGAGTTGAAGTCACTATGTGGAGTTATCTTTTACATCTCAAACCAGGTTGAAGTGAGGTCCAGAAGCAAGGTTTACGCTCCAAACTACATTTGGACCTCAAGAGCTTTGAGATAAACTGTCTGAATTCAGCCTGTTTTGTCTCTTTATTCTTATTTGGGTATATTGTGGGTTTTGTTTTAAAAGGCTGCCTCTTATTTTCTCTCTAGATTTGGTAAAGGACATTAAGTTGAAATCCCGAGCGGATGTTGTGTTTGAAACACTTCCGGTGGCGTAACGCCGGTCCTAAAACTTCAGCCCCGATCTGTGCGGAAAATCCGAATCCTTTCGGACGGGGAGCCGCCAGAATGACTACGAGGAGGACTTAACGGGGACCGGGGACCCACGGAGCCTGGGGAAGGTAAACCGAGCGTTAAATATCCCGGTTTAAGAGCTCCACAGACAGTACAGCCGGCTAACCGGAGCTAGCATCTGCTAACTCCATCAGGTCTGCCTGTCCGCTCCCAACATTCCCGATCAGGTCCAGATTGTGCTTTAAAGCCTTCAGATCCTCCAGCTGGATCACTTCCAGTTTCTTCCATTTATGTGGATCGTTCATTTTGCCCAAACAGTTTCGGTCTGTAAGCGGCTGAGGAGAGGATCGACCAGGAGACACCGTCCGTTAAATCGAGCCAAGTGTCAGTCCGCCTTAAATCAGAACCTTCACATAACTAGAAATTTTTCATCCATAAATCTCTGCTACCCGGTTGAATAATCTGATCCGAACTCCGATAACCCCTCGCCTGTTCAGGTGATCCTGAGCTGTGACGTTCCTGAGAACCAGCCTCCACCCCCTCCCTTAGTGTTTATCTAGTCAACAACACTGAAGCTGCAGAGCAGAGGTGGAGATCCCAGCAGGAAGGTGGAGCCCTAAGGTTTGTCCTCTGGGGGTTATTATGTCCAGGGTCATCTTTCTAATATCTCCCTCAGTGACTATAACCCTTGTGGTAAATTGCTGCTGCACAGCCATTTGGGGGAAATGGACAGGTATTTAGAAAACAACAAAACGCCTCAATGTCACCATAAGTTCACCTTCAACCTTGTACACTGCCAATGGGAAGACATCATTTAACTCTGAAACCGTTAGCACACACTTACAGGTGACATCATCACACTGAAGTTTGTTAGATCTCAAAATTTCACAGTACCATGCTGTCATTTTATTGCAGACAAACAGAATCTTTGCATTAGCTGCAACAATTTTTTTCAATCTGTGCAAACTTTGGGAGACCTGACAAACATAAAATGTTTAGATATATGACTGAATGTTTGGTGTCTCTCCTGCAGCAGATGAAGTGCACTGCCTAATCTGTCCTGACTGACAAACTAACTTTTGTTCGGACCAGGGGAGCATGCTATCACCTCGGGACACAAACACCTGCTCCCAGTCAGTGACGTACTCCCTCAGCTTGACAGGTTCCATCCCTGCTGATTGGACCCAGCAGGCCTGTCCCTACTGGTGTCCACCAGCAGGTCCTCTGGTTGTTACAGTAAAAGCCTCCTGCTGCATGTCAAGCCAGCTTGGTGCACCTCCTCTTGCGTCTCCAGGTTAGGGATAGAACATCAGTTTGCAGAGATGCTGGCTTATATAATATTACAGGTGTGGTTAAATTGTCTCCATGCGCTAGGATCAGGCTTTATCAGGGATAATTTTTATCTAAAAAAAAACAATCTGATTTGTTTCTATTGTGCTCCATATAATCACTGCCCGCTTCACCTAACCTGGCAATGAGTTAAAAGAAAATATAAAGAATTATTTGCGCACACAGGCGGCACCGCGACTGCGCAAATACATGCTCCTCTGATATGTTGACACAAAATGTCAGACTTCCTTTAAATATTTTCCAATCAGTGCATGCCATGTTGCCTCGGAGATGAGCACTGGCATCCTCTGACCAGTATGGGGCGCTATAGTGTTTTGCCTTGTAAAGTTTCAGTTCTGTCCTGCAGGGAGGAAGTGAACAGTTGACTTGGTGATCTGAAAGCGATGAATGTGAACGGGCTCAGAAGGCATCATGAGTCTAGTCTTCCTGAGAGGAATATCCATGTTGTTGTTTATGCTAACCCCCCTGGGCTCTTTCACAGTTTTAGGGGTTTTTCCTATTTAAATGTTTTAGGATCTACAAGATTTTTTTTTCATGTCTTTAAAGTGCCTGTGACTCACTTTACCCACAAATACAGAAACTGAAAGAAAACATCTTAATATTGAAGGGGGAGTAATTGACATATCAGGATTAAATATGTGATAAAAGAGAATTGTGGCACAAAACATGCATATTTCATTGTTCAAGTCTTTGGTGATTCATTGTGTGAGCGTCAATAAGCCGTTCAGGTGGAAGCCAAGTTGCATTAAAAACAGAGTTATTATGGTGAAACGGTGCATGGCTGCAGCAATAGTTGCTTGGCTCAGATGGGTCAAAATTGGGATTTTTCTAAATAGGACTAGAGCTGCTTGTTTAAAAAGCTTGGAACTGACCCAGTAGAAAGAGAAATATGAATCAGTTTGACAACATGTAGGCCAACGATATCAAACACCTTTAGAAACAGTGAGGTGGTGCGACATCTAGCACGCAGGAAGAAGTTTGAATCATTTTCTTGTAATACCTTAACATCCTCTAAAGAGACAGAGGTAAATGAGGACCGGGAGCACACAGTAGGGATGTCACCGAGAGGTGGTTTTACACTCGCCCTGATATCATCAACCTTTTCCACAGAAAAGTTTAAAAATTGTTGCGGTCTTCTGTTATAAATGCAGGCACCAGCGGAGCTGAGGGTGATACCATGTTATTAATGGTATCAAACAATATTTTTGGATTTTTCTTGCTCGTATTCAAAAGATTAGAAAAAATATTCAGATCAGGCCTGTTTAATCATTTCATTTAGTGACAAGATCAGCTTCTTTAAATGTATTCTGTGGACTTTTTGTAGATTTTCATGAACGCTCCACTTTACAACATGATCTCCTATACGCCATAATGTCCTATTTCATCCAAGAGCAAGGGATTTTAGGAGAGATATTTTGACCCTTACAGGAGCAACATCATTTTGGACAGACAGGTAATGGCTATTAATAGACTGGGTAAAAAAATCTGCATCTCTGCCTCTTTAAAAACAATTGGGCTCAAATAATTCTCACAATTTCTCAACAGCAGTTTGATTAATAATTCGCCTTTGGGAAATCATTTTATGAGGACAAATGATGAGATTAAAATACACACAGCAGTGTTCAGTGACATGAACGTCCGCGACACTCAGCTGCTCAATGTTAAGAGCAAAGGAGAAAACAAGGTCTACGGTATGTCCTTTCTTATGTGTGGGACCAGATACATGCTGATTAAAATAAAACGACTCTGTGAGGGTCAATAACTCCGATTCTACATTTTATGATGAGTCTTAAAATCTCCAAGAATTAAAACTCTCTCAAGTTTAATAGAAGATAAAGACAAAGAAAAATCCTGTAAAAACATAAGTGCAAGACCAGGAGGTCGGTAAATTAGCAAACCTGACATTTTTTTGAATAAAAATGTTTTAATCATTAAAACTTACAGTTCAGGGGTTAAAATAGAGAAAAAACTAATATTTTTATATGTGTTAGGAGGAGTTAAATTAATCTTAACATTCGTAAAAAGAGAACGTGAAAACATTTTCTCATATCTAATATTCCTGCGACTGATGGGAACTTTCTGTGTGTCAGGCTCGGTTTCCACCTCAGACCTCCCCACCGTCTCATCTCATGGTGATGGTTGATCATATGTTGATTATCAACCCTGTCTCTCTCTCTCTCTCCGTGCTTCAGTCTTTGAGATGCTGTCTCGTCCACTGACAGAGACATATGGCAGGGGGCCTGACCTGGCAGCAGAAACCCCACCCCCTGATGTGCCTTTGGCTGATGCAAATGAGGCTGCAGGTGGTTTTGTTTCTTCTCTGTTTGTTTGTGCCTCAGATGGTAAAGATGGTAACAACAGGTGTTTACCTCCAGCAGGAGATCTCTCTCCCCTGCTCTCTACATCCCGTCCCCTTCCTCCTCCTGCTGCCCCCTGCTGCTCCTGCGCCACGCTTCTGCCCCGCCTCCTGGCAGCTCACCGGATGGAGGTGCGGCACCTCCTGCGAGGAGCTTTGGCTTCCCTTGGCCGACGTCTGGATTCTCTAGAAAGGAGGAGCAGGAGGAACCGTAGGAGGAAGAAACAGAGAAGTGAAGGAGGTGAGTCCTTTCTGACATTCCCTTGTTTTCCTGTAAACTGAAGAAATGATAAATGGACTGAACTTGTATAGCACTGTTCCAGTCGTACCGACCACTCAAAGCGCTTTACACTAGAGCCACATTCATCCAGTCATGCTCACAAACGCGCACGCATTCCTACACCGATACGCAGGTCAAGAGGCAACTTGAGGTCGAGTGCCTTGCCCGGGGGCATATTAACATGTGGCAGGAAGAAGGTGGAATCAATCCCACAACTTTTGGATTGCAAGACGACTAGTCTCCCCACTGAGGCACATTCACAACAGCTTCAACATCACATTTAGCAGCACTGCAGCTAGGAGCTGCAGAACTCACCTGAGCCTCCAAACATCTGCTACTCTAGTGTTTGGGTCAAGTTCTGAGAGCATACTGCCAGGTGTTAGGAGGCTCCTGTTAGTCTTTCCATGTCAGCTCAAGGCATTCCTGCTCAGATTTCACCTGGAAATAATTTATTCATGCACAAACCCTGAACGTTTAAAGTGTATCTTCAGCACACGATATAAAACATATCTCACCTCGCTGCTTCCTGTCTGTAGGTACACCTGTTGTCATCTGCAGCTCCTCCTCCTCTTACACATCTGCCCCCTTGCCACATGTCATTACCTCCTCCTATTCATCATCATCCTCCTCTTTATTAGACATCAACAACCCGCCTCCTTCCTGCAGCTTCAGCCAATCAGACCAGAGTAGTGGGAGCAATGAAGAAAAGGAGGTGACGAGGAGGAGGAGAGGTCACGAAGGCTTCATACTTCCAGGAAACGGAGGTGAAAATGAGAAAGAGGAGGAGAAGGAGAGGTTTGTAGGTCAGATGACGGTCTCCTTCATAGGAGCAGAAGGAGCTAAGGAGGAGTCACTGCTCATCCCCAACCAGAGGAAACGCAGACGAAGAGAGGGAGGAGCCAGCGAATCAGAGAAAGCCTTCAGTGTACTGGTCAGGAAGAACGGTTACAGGTGAGTCAGGGCAACAGACACAGAAAAACAACTACTTAGAGAAAGATTACAGACACAGCATCACAGACGGGCTGACCTCACAGGGGACACTGATCAGAATGCCATGACTCGGTTCAGTCCGACTTCCTACAAGGGTGTCCTATTGATCACATACTTCTTGGTTTCCAGCTCCTACTTCCAGCATGCAGTGCTTCGTCTCCAGTCAACTGTGATTGGTCAGACCCACAACCAATCAGAAGGCCTTTCTGTGTCCTTTGGACAGTGGACGTTTTCTGACATCATCACTCCCCTGTCCCACAGTCGCATCGGTTGCAACTCCTGGCTCCAAAAGACCACCTTAAGCTTCAACCCCACCCCTATGCTGCACCTGTCAGCAGTTGCCATGGGGGCTGTGTTAGACTGGGTAAAGAGTGGAGCCTGTTGGAGTCCTCTGCGCCCTCTGAGGGACTGGACGGCCCCACCCAGTCTGAGCAGTGACCACTGGTATGTAAAGTACTTCACTAGTATTCATGAGATGTTGACTCTGTTGTTAATGTCTGGAGAGCAGATGGAGGAGATGATCTGGAGGTGTTCCAGAAAATGTCAGTCTCTCTGGGTTGACTCACCCATCCTTTCCAGCTGATGTCAATAAGTTCAGTCAAGTATGTTAATCTTGAGTTAAGGTCATTCACTGATGCAGTGTGAGCCATCATCAAGAGAGTGCTGATATGTTGATTTGCCATGGCAACCGCTGGGAAAACAGTTATGATGTTGCTACAGCAGGAAGTCCTTCTATGGAGTATGTTACAGCTTCCTGTCTGAGTGTGAAACTGAATTAATTTCTGCATTAATTCAACATTTATTCATATTAATATTTGGAGCATTGAACCTGAATTAGGGAGTGATGGACTGAATAAATTGTTGTTAATTGTATATTGTGTAAATCAGGCAATAAACAGACTAAAATACAGTGCTCAAAAAAATAAAGGGAACACTCAAATACATCCTAGATCTGAATGAATGAAACTTTGTGCTGTACAAAGTTGAATGTGCTGACAACAAAATCACACAAAAATCATCAATGGAAATCTAATTTATTAACCAATGGAGGCCTGGATTTGGAGTCACACACAAAATTAAAGTGGAAAAACACACTACAGGCTGATCCAACTTTGATGTAATGTCCTTAAAACAAGTCAAAATGAGGCTCAGTATTGTGTGTGGCCTCCACCTGCCTGTATGACCTCCCTACAACGCCTGGGCATGCTCCTGATGAGACGGAGGATGGTCTCCTGAGGGATCTCCTCCCAGGCCTGGACTAAAGCATCCTCCAACTCCTGGACAGTCTGTGGTGCAACGTGACGGTGGATGGAGCGAGACATGATGTCCCAGATGTGCTCAGTCGGATTCAGGTCTGGGGAACGGGCGGGCCAGTCCATAGCTTCAATGTCTTCATCTTGCAGGAACTGCTGACACACTCCAGCCACATGAGGTCTAGCATTGTCCTGCATTAGGAGGAACCCAGGGCCAACCGCACCAGCATATGGTCTCACAAGGGGTCTGAGGATCTCATCTTGGTACCTAATGGTAGTCAGGCTACCTCTGGCGAGCACATGGAGGGCCATGCGGCCATCCAAAGAAATTCCACCCAACACCATTACTGACCCACTGCCAAACCGGTCATGCTGAAGGATGTTTAGGGCAGCAGATCGCTCTCCACGGTGTCTCCAGACTGTGACCTCTGTCACATGTGCTCAGTGTGAACCTGCTTTCATCTGTGAAGACCACAGGGCGCCAGTGGCGAATTTACCAGTCCTGGTGTTCTCTGGTAAATGCCAAGCGTCCTGCACGGTGTTGGGCTGTGAGCACAACCCCCATTTGTGGACGTCGGGCCCTCATACCATCCTCATGGAGTCGGTTTCTAACCGTTTGTGCAGACACATGCACATTTGTGGCCTGCTGGAGGTCATTTTGAAGGGCTCTGGCAGTGCTCCTCCTGTTCCTCCTTGTACAAAGGTGGAGGTAGTGGTCCTGCTGCTGGGTTGTTGCCCTCCTGCGGCCTCCTCCACGTCTCCTGGTGTACTGGCCTGTCTCCTGGTAGCGCCTCCAGGCTCTGGACACTACGCTGACAGACACAGCAAACCTTCTTGCCACAGCTCGCATTGATGTGCCATCCTGGATGAGCTGCACTACCTGAGCCACTTGTGTGGGTTGTAGAGTCCGCCTCATGCTACCACGAGTGTGAAAGCACCACCAACATTCAAAAGTGACCAAAACATCAGCCAGAAAGCATAGGTACTGAGAAGTGGTCTGTGGTCCCCACCTGCAGAACCACTCCTTTATTGAGTGTGTCTTGCTAATCGCCAAAGATTTCCCCCTGTTGTCTTTTCCATTTGCACAACAGCAGGTGAAATTGATTGTCAATCAGTGTTGCTTCCTAAGTGGACAGTTTGATTTCACAGAAGTTTGATTTACTTGGAGTTATATTGTGTTGTTTAAGTGCTCCCTTTATTTTTTTGAGCAGTGTATAATTCAGAACTTTTTAAGGCTTTTAGATCAAATATTAATTTGTAACTAGAACATTTCTCAAGAAAATTTAGATGGGGCCTGCCTCTTGATGCTTCTCGGACCAGAACCAAATGTTCTGTGGCTCAGGTAGTCCCAGTGTGCATCAGGATTGAGGGTAGAAGGCAAAGATATCCACCTAGAGCTGTTCTTGTTTCACCAGAAATGCCATTGCTTCGCAGTGGCATTCCATGCCTCCTTGCATTTCTATGGCAGGCCCCAATAAATATACTATGTAAAGAGTCTAGTTTATAGGTGGATAATAATAGGCCTTGCTTTGCAAGGCCATTCCCTGCATTGCCAACTAACCCTAACAAACTAAGGAATGTTAAGGTTTTTATTGTGAAAATATCAGTAAGCCTTATTTTAAAAGGATAAAGTAGACCCATTTCGATCACAGTCCCAGCAGTAGTGTTAAGACAGGTACTGCAATTATATGCTGCGTGAAATTAGAGGCTTTTGTTTTGTAGAGTATGTTTTGTCTTATTTTTAAAGTCCAACATAGTTGTCCTTTCAGGTCTGGAATAGTACCATTACATATATAAAACCTGCTTGCTATGCTAAATTCCAACTGACTGACTGACTATTTTATCCACTAAAAATGTAGAAGGTAACTATTGAAAATTTAAGCTTTTATTTTGAACATTTCATTAAACCTTTTTTTATAAGGCCAACGTAGTGCAATTTCCAACACTGGGTGAGTTCTAACATTTCTTTTAAGCCCAGTGCAACAATGATCTCTTATTTGAAATATCAAGGCTTTCATTTTGTATGTCTAGGTTTTATTTTGAAAGTCCAGCTTGGTTGTCTTGTGGGTCTGGTTTAGGTCCATTAGTAATATGGAACCTAATTGCTATTCTAAAATCGACGTGTATGGTATTATCATATTAAAAATTAAGAGTAACTATGGAAGATGGAGGCTTTTATTTTGAAAGTTTTAGTAAGCCTTATGTGTAACGGCCAACAAAGTCCTATTCCACTGGTCGAGTCCCATTGGTAGTGTTAAGCCCAATGCTTCAATTAGCTGTTGTGTGAAATATGAAGGATTTTATTTTGTAGGGTGTGTCTGGATCTTATTTTGAAAGTCCAGCATAGTTGTCCTGTCAGGTCTGGGTTAGGTCCATTAGGTATATGCAACCTGTTTGCTCTTATAAAATCAGTGTGTGTACTATTGTGAGATTCAGTTTCAATTCAATTCAGTTTATTTATATAGCGCCAATTCACAACACGTCGTCTCAAGGCACTTCACAAAAGTCAGGTACATGCATTACAATTAATCCGAATCATTGAACAGTGCAGTCAGATTCTGTTATTTATTCAAATTGGATAAAAAGTTTGTCTATCTAAGGAAACCCAGCAGATTGCATCCAGTCAGTGACTTGCAGCATTCACTCCTCCTGGATGAGCATGTAGAGACAGTGGACAGTCACTGGCATTGACTTTGCAGCAATCCCTCATACTGAGCATGCATGTAGCGACAGTGGAGAGGAAAAACTCCCTTTTAACAGGAAGAAACCTCCAGCAGAACCAGAACCAGGCTCAGTGTGAGCGGCCATCTGCCACGACCGACTGGGGGTTAGAGAGAACAGAGCAGAGACACAAAGAGAACAAAGAAGCACTGATCCAGGAGTACTTTCTATGGGAAGGAAAAGGTAAATGTTAATGGATGTAGCTCCTTTAGTCGTTTCACCTAGAAAGAAAGAACAGATAAACTCTGAGCCAGTTTTCAATGTTAGAGTCTGAAGAGAGCACATAGAGTTAGTTACAGTAAAAGCTCCGTCAGTAGCTATGTCTAGGAGAGAGAAAGGGTTAAACACTGAAAGACAGGGCCATGTGGATCATCGGTAGAGGGTGAGCATTAAGTTGTTCCCAGCAGAAGCTCGGACGATGCCCCTCTCCAGAAAGTTGTCACAGGTAGACACAGAGTCAGGCCAGGTGTAGCTTCTAGGAAGAGAAAAGAGAGAGAACAAAGTTAAAAGCAGAAATAACCGCAAATAATACAAAATTGAAGAGTAGTGTGAGAAAGTAGCGAAGAGGGTGAAAGTGGTCATTATGTCCTCCAGCAGCCTAAGCCTATAGCAGCATAACTACAGAGATAGCTCAGGATAACCTAAGCCACTCTAACTATAAGCTTTATCAAAAAGGAAAGTTTTAAGCCTAGCCTTAAAAGTAGACAGGGTGTCCGCCTCACGGATTAAAACTGGGAGCTGGTTCCACAGGAGAGGAGCCTGATAACTAAAGGATCTGCCTCCCATTCTACTTCTAGAGACTTTAGGAACCACCAGTAAACCTGCAGTCTGAGAACGAAGTGCTCTGTTAGGAACATATGGAAGAATCAGCTCTCTGATGTATGATGGAGCTAAATCATTAAGGGCTTTATATGTGAGGAGGAGAATTTTAAATTCTATTCTGGATTTAACAGGGAGCCAATGAAGGGAAGCTAAAGTAGGGGAAATATGATCTCTCTTTTTAATTTTCATCAGAACTCTTGCTGCAGCATTTTGAATCAGCTGAAGGCTTTTAACTGCATTTTGTGGACATCCTGATAGTAAAGAATTACAATAGTCCAGCCTTGAAGTAACAAATGCATGGACTAGTTTTTCAGCGTCACTCCTGGACAGGATATTTCTAATTTTGGCAATGTTCCGGAGATGAAAGAAGGAAATCCTGGAAACCTGTTTAATATGGGATTTAAATGACATGTCCTGGTCAAAAATAACACCAAGGTTTTTTACTTTATTATCGGAGGTCAATTTAATGCCATCCAGGTTAAGTGATTGACTAAGCAGTTTCTTTTTTAAAGACTCCGGTCCAAAGACGACAACTTCTTTCTTGTCTGAATTTAGAAGCAGAAAATTTAAAGTCATCCAAGTTTTTATGTCTTAGAGACATGCTTGTAGTCTATCTAACTGGTTGGGCTCATCAGGATTTATGGATAAGTAAAGCTGAATATCATCAGCGTAACAGTGAAAATTTATCCTATGCTGCCTGATAATTTTACCTATTGGAAGCATATATATAGTAAAGAGAATTGGCCCAAGTACTGAACCTTGTGGTACTCCACAATTAACCCTGGAGTTTAAAGATGATTTATCATTTACATGAACAAACTGGAATCTGTCAGACAAATAAGATTTAAACCAGCCTAGCGCTGTTCCCCTGATCCCTACAGCATATTCCAGCCTTTCTAAGAGAATATTATGATCGACTGTATCAAATGCAGCACTGAGATCTAACAGAACCAGTACAGACACAAGTCCATTATCTGAGGCAATAAGAATATCATTAGTGACTTTCAGCAGAGCTGTTTCAGTGCTATGATGAGCTCTGAAACCTGACTGAAACTCTTCAAACAGGTCATTGCTGTGTAAATGCTCACACATTTGATTAGCAACTAATAAGAGATAAGAAATCAGTAGTAACTATAGGAAATGTAGGCTTTTATTTTGGAAATTTCAGCAAGCCTTATTTAGAAAGGAGACCCATTTCCATCATTAATTGAGGCCCAGCAGTATTGTTAAGACCAATGCTGCAATTATCTGCTGTGTGAAACATGCAAGCTTTTATTTTGAAAGTCCTAATGGCTGAAACTGTGGAGACCTGTTGTAGACCCACTTGGAATATATATATTATATATTCAGTATCTGACAGATATATGACGATGGCTGTGATTTTAAACAGCAGCTGGTACAGCATGACTCATAATCCCTGCTGGTTTGAGCTGCTGAGGTATTTAGGATCATTATGAATCCTCCTTTTGCGGTAATGAGGCCTAAAACTAGGAGTCTGTTAATCTGTACAGTATCTGTCAGTTTGATCTTGAAGAGCCAAGCTGAGGCAGAGTTCTGTTGCTGTGGAGACGGCTCCCAGGCTGTCAGCAGAGGCAGAGTTTTGTTGCTATGGAGACGGCTCCCAGGCTGTCAGCAGAGGCAGAGTAATGTTGCTATGGAGACGCCTCCCAGGCTGTCAGCAGAGGCAGAGTTCTGTTGCTATGGAGACGCCTCCCAGGCTGTCAGCAAAGGAACAGTTCTGTTGCTATGGAGACGGCTCCCAGGCTGTCAGCAGAGGCAGAGTTCTGTTGCTATGGAGACGGCTCCCAGGCTGTCAGCAGAGGCATAGTTCTGTTGCTATGGAGACGGCTCCCAGGCTGTCAGCAAAGGAACAGTTCTGTTGCTATGGAGACGGCTCCCAGGCTGTCAGCAGAGGCAGAGTAATGTTGCTATGGAGACGGCTCCCAGGCTGTCAGCAGAGGCAGAGTTCTGTTGCTATGGAGACGGCTCCCAGGCTGTCAGCAGAGGCAGAGTTCTGTTGCTATGGAGATGGCTCCCGGCTGTCAGCACGTGTGTGTGTGTAGGTGTGTGTGTGTGTGAGAGAGAACAGCTGGACTTGGTTGTCTCCCCCTGAGTCTACATACATTTGAATCAGAAAAAGGGGTCCAAGCAAATCGGCGCTGTACAAAAACTTTAGATGGTATTTGAAAAACCTTTGAATAGTGGGTGACAGCCGTCCCTCGGCCAAGATCGTGGAGATTTTTATAGTTCTACTTTATTCTCAGAAAATAGGACGATGGACAGAAATTTTGTCACTTAAACTGCCACTGAAAATACATGAGAAAGGTCTTCGGAGTTCTTTGACTCCTGTCGATCGGGAAGGTTTTGACGGAAAACCGTGAGACAAGGGTTAGGGTTAACCCTAACCCTAACCCAATTACAAAGAGATTGTGTGAAACCAGAGGCCCGGTCCTATAAACTGACCAAAAATAGTGACTGTAGAGCAAAATTTGTGGCCATGAGGACGAGTTAAAAATCATTTCCCCTGAAAAAAACCCCAGCTTCCTACACTCTAGTTAACTGCCATCTCCACCGTAGCAGCGGGATTATCTGGCAAACTTTGAGGCGCTTGAAGTCTAAGTTTAAGGAAACTGTAGCAGATATCAACATACCATTTTCAATGTGGTTAGCAGCTGCATAGACATGGGAAGCACACGGGTCCAAGATGGGCGGGGGCTCAGAGCACAGATATTAGGCCAGAAAGACAAATTCCCTCCTCATTGCATTTCAATAACCACAGGCTAAAATATGAGATTGTAAAAGTACTTTCTGAACTGCTCTGCGCAGTCTTGCAGCCGTGGATAGAAAGGTGGGTACACCCTGGAGAGGTCTTCAGTCAATCCAAAAACATCACAGGACAGACCATAAATATAGAGACGGAGATCGGCAGTCACTTTACTATTCGTAAGTATCTCTAGTCGGCATTTTGATGTCGATTTGTGTGTCATCAACGGCCGAATATTAGGATTTGAGAAGAGAGACAAGGACATCAGGTACACAATGCTGGGTGGTATATCGTTTCAACTATAAAACAAATTTACAGAACTGCAAGGAATTACTTTTTCCATAGTTTGTTATTAAGTATTATCTTGCAAAACAATATGCATGTTGCAGCATGGTATGAAGCATGGATGCACTGGATTCACTCTATTGCAGAAGGTAACTGTGTTCATCTAAAACCTTTGAACGGTAGCATATGTGTAATATCTGATGGATATAGAAACTGAGATCAAATACACTGAAAAGATATGCCTGAAGATTACCTTCATCACTTTGTGTATGTTTATGTTTCATTCATATGCTAAGACATGAAGGTTAAAATGCTTTTTTGTAATAACACATCTTTTTCTTATTTGCTTGTCTGAAGAAGGCAGATTATAAACATTTAGAAGGGTTCTCAGACGGCCCTTTTATCCAAGCTATCTTTAAACCCAGTTATATAGCGTTTTTAATGTTTCATTTAAATTTGATCATGATAATGGAAATAATCTTATTTGGGGGGCGCATGGGGTAGCGGTGAAGCGAGCAACCCATGTATGGAGGCTTCAGTCCTCAGTGCGGCTGTCCTGGGTTCGAGTCCCAACCCCAGAGACCTGTGCTGCATGTCTTCCCCTCTCCAACCCACTTTATGTCTGCCTTCTTTCAAAAAATAAAAACAGGCTTTTTTAGCACCTCATCAAATACACGTTTTTGTAAAAAAACTGCAAAGATCAATACAATATCTCCCAAAGTTATTGAGAAATTGGGCTTTAAAAGGATTATGATTTCAGGTGTAAATGTGTGAATGGGGCCTTGTTGGCACATCTATCAACACATCAAAATGTTTCCTGGACATGTACTTCACAGATTACAGTGCTGTGAGTAGCTGTCTGATCTCTGTCTTTGTATCCATGGGGCAGACAACCATGGACACACACACATACCTGAAGACAATTTAGAGAGACCAATTAACCCAACAGTCATGCTTTTGGACTATGGGAGGAAAGCAGAGTACCTGGAGAGAACCCACAGATGCACAGGGAGGACATGCAAACTCCATGCAGAAAGAGCCCAGGCTGGGATTTGAACCCAGGTGTCGTCAAACCTGCCAGCAACTCTACAAATGTGCATCTGTCAGTCATGGAGTTGGTTCATTGTTGATACATCCAAACGTGTCTGTGGAAAACAGCGTATCGCAGGTTTTGTGCGTATGGAGCCTTTGTACATGAGGCACCTGGTTATCTTTATACTCAGGTACCATGGGGATGTACTCAGAATTACACATTTTTTCATCCTGCTTCCTGGAATACCCCCTGATCTTAGATACTGTTAATTTGTTAATGCATCAAAGATCAATAACATACTTATTAATCTGTTTATGTCTGATATTTTATCCTCAGTTACATAAGAAGACAGACAACAAGGTAACTGACTCTTAACACTCAATTTACTTTAAACACCCTTTGTTGGAGAAGTGTGTGTATTCTTGTGTGTGCTGCATAGAGAGGACCGTCAGTTTTTAACCAACAAAGAGAGGTAATTTTTGGAAAGTGAGGACATTTTCCTGGTCTTCACTTTTTTCATGCTGTTTTTAGGTTAGGGTTTGTTTAGGACTAAGATCTGAATGGAGTTTAGGTCAGGTTTAGGTATCTAATGGTTAGGGTAAGGCCATAGAAATAATGGAAAATGAATAGAAGTCACCTCAGTCCTGGTAAAGCTGGAAAAACAAGGATGTGTCTGTGTTTTCTTCAGGATTTCTCCTATAAATTCAAACTTTGTCTCAGCTCTACAGGTTCTGTCCAAGGTCAGCACAAACAGCTATCTAATCACAGTCCCCGGAGCCTGCAGTTGCCCATGCGACAAGCCTCGCCCCTGCCTTTATCTTCAACCAATGGGATGTCTGCTTCACTCCATGCTGACCAATCAGCAGCACTTTCAGAGTTTCACAGTACAAATTTGAAGGTGCAGTAGATTTATGGTGCGATCCATTTGTACTCGGAAGTCGGAACTCCCGACCTTTAATTCAAGATGGCTGCTACTCGCAGCAAGAATAGTAAAATGTTCTTACTTTGACTGTTTTTAGCTGTTCTTTATTATTTATGTTACATTTGGTTCGTCATACACGTACCACTTTTCAGTTTATAAGACAAGATCTTTCAATGCTGTTTATATGCCTGAAATACAGCGTAGAACAGTGTTTATTGTCATTGTTATCGTTGTAAAACTGCCGTTACACTTGTTAGCAATACGAACAAACAGGAAACTGGAACGCCACAATTCGGAGATGACATAAACTCCGACTTCCCAGTTCCAACTTCCGAGGTTAATGAAACGCAGTAGTAAAGGTTATCTTTGTTTAGTCTGGGAATTTCTGAGGAACTTCCTTCCACTGATGCTGATGATGTTGGTTTTTGTGACCCAGCTTAATAAACGAGTGTCACAGATCAGAATACGACGGGCATCGCCACGGGAAACCCCACTCACACCAATGGGACTGCCCAAAGCTAAACGGTGAGAAAACAACTTCTCCCAGGTTAAAGTTTCTGTTGTTTTTATATCATTCTGTAGAAAGTCAGTCTGACGGCTTCTGAGAAGAAAATGAGCCTTGGAAATAAAAAAAAAAAATCATCAGTGTTTGATCATTTGAGGAATCTGAATATTTAGCAAAACAGATCGAAAAGTCCAAGAAAAACCCCAACCTTTGTCAAATAATTTAGTGAAAGTGAAAGTTTGAGGCCTCAAGCTGTGATAAGCTATAGTCAGCCACCAATCAATGCAGATGTAATGGGTCCAGGTCCAGGAGGACTACAAGTTGTTTCCAGGCCCAAAGTGAACCATAGTCCCAGCAGAGTTCTGGGTCTGACTCAGTTATAATTTTAATCCCGTTTCCAGTTTTTCCACAGTGACAGTTAAAGGCCTTTTTCAGATTCCCCCCCAGAATGTTCACCTTAGATTGTGAAGATGGTTCTGTGCCAGTGAAATATTCAGAACCGTTTTTGTCTTCCGCCTATCCGGGACCAGCAAACCGAGCAGAGACGCCCAGACTTCCTTCTCCCCAGACAGACACCTCCTCCAGCTCCTCTGTGGGAAGCCCAATGCATTCCCAGGCCAGCTGAGAGACATAGTCCCTCCATTGTGTCCTGCGCCATCCCCCAGACCTCTTGGTCGGACGTGCCTGGAACGATTCCCAGGGGAGGCGTCCAGGAGGCATTCAAAACAGATGCTCGAATCACCTCAACTGACTCCTGGCGATATGGAGGAGGAACAGCTCTACCCCAAGCTCCTCTCGGTTGGCCGAGCTCCTCACACCATCTCTTAAGGGAGTGCCCGGCAACCCTGCGGAGGAAGCTTATTTCAGCTGCTTGTATTCGGGATGACCTAAAGTTTATACCCATATGTGAGGGTAGGATCCTAGACCGACTGGTAAATCGAGAGCTTTGCTTTTCGACTCAGCTCTGTTTTAATCCGAGTCTCCAAGACATGCAACCAAAGGTCAGAGGACACAACTACGAAGTCAGTCATCGACCTCCTGCCTAGGGTGTCTTGGTGCCAAGTGCACTGAACACCCTTATGCTTGAACATGGTCCATTTGGGACAATCCATGACTGGCGCAGAACGAAACACCACTTGGGTTCAGATCATTCCTCCCAGTCACACCCGTCCATGTGTTACTGTCGTTTCCTATGTGGGCATTGAAGTCCCCCAGCAGAATGATGGTGTCTCCAAGAGTGGCACTGTCCAGCTGCAACAACAGGGACGCCAAGAAGGCCGGGGACTCTGCACTGCTGCTCAGCCTGTAGGCAAAACCAACAACAGTCAGAGACCTCTCCCCGACCCGAAGGCACAGGGATGCAACCCTCTCAACCACCCAGGTAAACCCCAACACAAGACGGCTGAGCTGGGGGGCAACAAGCAAACCGACCCCAGCCTGCCATCTCTCCCTGCGAGCCACTCCAGAATAGAAGAGAGTCCAACCTTTCTTAAGGATTCCAGAGCCCATGTATAGCGTGGAGGTGAGCCTAACTATTTCTAGCCGATATCTCTCGACCTCCCACACAAGCTTGGGCTGCTTCAGCCCCCAGCGAGGTGGCATTCCACGTCCCTAGAGCCATTTTTAGCATCTGGAGATCGGGTTGTCGAGGTATCCACCTTGGACCGCTGGCCAATCCTCTTAGCACCGGTCCCTCATGATTCCCCCTGGAGGTGGTGGGCCCACTGGGGGATGGTCCTCGTGTCTCTTGTTCAGGCTTGGCCTGGCCAGGTCCTGTGAGGAGTAACCCGGCCACCAGGCGCTCGCTGACGAGTCCCAAGGTTAGCCTTGGCTCTGCTGTACTGGGTGTCGTCACATGCCTTGTTGTACTAGTCCTCTTGAAAGCTTCTGAACTGGTCTTTGTCTGATCTGTCACCTAGAGCCTGTTTGCCATGGGAGACCCTACCAGGGGCATTTAAGCCCCGGACAACATAGCCTCTAGGATCATTCGAGCACTCAAACCCCTCCACCACTTTAAGATAGCGATTCAGAAACATTTGGATTTAAATTCCTAGGGTTTATGACTTTTATGAGGTTGTCTGGTTGACCTTTATATGAACCTCAAAGTGAAAATCCTTTGAGGTAGAGGGTGATGTCTAAAAAAGTCAAAATTTTGAGTAGTTTTAACATGGATGATTTTAATGCACATTTATACACACTGTTGTTCACACCTTAACAGGTCTGAAAGCAGGGGTTGTCAGGGTGAACAGTTGTCTTCTAAAGATGGGAGGAGTGAATACTTGTTTAGAGGCCATAACAGCAGCCAGCTACATAGTGTGTGACAGAAATTCTGATGCAGATTGACAGGCACTTGCGTTGATGCAGGCTTTCAATTCAATTCAGTTTATTTATATAGCGCCAATTCACAACACGTCGTCTCAAGGCACTTCACAAAAGTCAGGTACATGCATTACAATTAATCCGAATCATTGAACAGTGCAGTCAGATTCTGTTATTTATTCAAATTGGATAAAAAGTTTGTCTATCTAAGGAAACCCAGCAGATTGCATCCAGTCAGTGACTTGCAGCATTCACTCCTCCTGGATGAGCATGTAGAGACAGTGGACAGTCACGGGCGTTGACTTTGCAGCAATCCCTCATACTGAGCATGCATGTAGCGACAGTGGAGAGGAAAAACTCCCTTTTAACAGGAAGAAACCTCCAGCAGAACCAGGCTCAGTGTGAGCGGCCATCTGCCACGAGCGACTGGGGGTTAGAGAGAACAGAGCAGAGACACAAAGAGAACAAAGAAGCACTGATCCAGGAGTCCTTTCTATGGGAAGGAAAAGGTAAATGTTAATGGATGTAGCTCCTTTAGTCGTTTCACCTAGAAAGAAAGAACAGATAAACTCTGAGCCAGTTTTCAATGTTAGTCTGAAGAGAGCACATAGAGTTAGTTACAGTAAAAGCTCCGTCAGTAGCTATGTCTAGGAGAGAGAAAGGGTTAAACACTGAAAGACAGGGCCATGTGGATCATCGGTAGAGGGTGAGCACCAAGTTGTTGCCAGCAGAAGCTCGGACGATGCCCCTCTCCAGACAGTTATCACAGGTAGACACAGAGTCAGGCCAGGTGTAGCTTCTAGGAAGAGAAAAGAGAGAGAACAAAGTTAAAAGCTGAAATAACAGCAAATAATACAAAATTGAAGAGTAGTGTGAGAAAGTAGCGAAGAGGGTGAAAGTGGTCATTATGTCCTCCAGCAGCCTAAGCCTATAGCAGCATAACTACAGAGATAGCTCAGGATAACCTAAGCCACTCTAACTATAAGCTTTATCACACAGGAAAGTTTTAAACCTAGCCTTAAAAGTAGACAGTTTGTCCATCTAGAGCCCACTGATGGCCATTGTTATACTAAAAACCACAACGATTGGGATACCTCTCTCTGTCAGATTGATTATAACCATTGGAAAAGAGAGGGGGTCATACAGGTAGCAGAAATGGAGGGTGTGTTTGCACCTCAACCATAACTGAGCCGGTTTAGGCTAAACCTGACTCCCCCTTATTCCATCCAACAAGGGGAGAAGAAGACGGAGGTAAAATAAGGAAGATAGCTCAGGATAACCTAAGCCACTCTAACTATAAACTTTATGAAAAAGGAAAGTTTTAAGCCTACCCTTAAAAGTAGACAGGGTGTCCGCCTCACGGACTAAAACTGGTCCGTGAGGCTTTGAGCCTCATATAATAAATTATTGACCTAAATAAATTATCTGAGCAGCCGAACAAAATGAACTGACCAGCTGGGATTAAGATTAGCCAGGGCAGAGAGGAAAGAATGTTTAATCTCCATGAAGATGGGTCTTAAGTTTGTTCCACAGATTCCACCCCTCACCTATCTATAACCAATTGTAATTTTGGTTGACATCATCCACTGTGTAAAACATGTATGCACTGTTTGAATCGTAGCCTTCCCCTGGGCTTTTAAGTGTGCGCGTTAGTGAGTGCACTGGGTTAAAGAGAGAGAGAGAGAGATCTTGGACAACCAAACATTGAGTCTCCAGTAAATTCCTGATGCAGAGAAGTACTTTGGTTGTCAGTCTCACAGAAAAAGACGTGAAAAAACATCCATAAGTAGGTATTTCTGTATCCTTCTAGCTAGTGTGTCTCCCATTGCTGTAGGACCTACAGTTTTCTGTTCTATCAGAGCCCAGAGAGACACACTACACTCTCATTCACACCCAGTAGATTTCAGCTCTGAATGGTTCTGTAGAAACTGGACATGAAGGTTCTGTTTAACCTGTCAGATCAGACACAGAAATGTGAGAAAGAACATGAGAAGGATCTAACAGTTGTAGTTCATGAATTCCCTTCATGTTTTCTGCTGTGCAGGTTAAAGAAGAAAGAGTTCAGTCTGGAGGAGATATACACCAACAAGAACTACGACTCCCCCCCCAACATCAGGTAACCTTCCTACCAGTAACTGGTATCGTTAGCATTATAAACTTGGACCCACACCTCTGTGAGCCTGCTGGATCTTCAGTTTGATCACTGATGACATTAATATAAGGGACTTTTTTCTTGTGTTTATGATTCATTTTCTTTAGCCTCTGTTTTGCCATCTTTCAACATTTCTGAGAACTTATTAATACAGAGAAACTGGTCCTAGAGCAGCCAAACGTTCATCTGTAGTTGGCAGAAAGAAAAAATGATCCTGAGATTCACCTGCTCTCTGATCAGCAGCCAAAAAGTCCAGTGCAGCATTTATTTATTAAACATTTTTTTATTAGGTTCTGATCTGTTAATAATTCTCAGTTTACATTATTAAGTGTTGTGGTCCTTTGCAAAGAAGCCCATAGGTGAGGGGCCCCTGGGCATTTTGTCCTTAGCATCCCTTAACCCAGTCTCCCAGTGTGCTTTCTCACTTTGACTCGCTCTCCCAACATGCTTTGCTTGTGTCCTACAGGAGCCTAGAAACAATCTTTGAGGAGCCTCGGGAGAAGGATGGAGCATTGCTCCTGATTGGCCAGCAGAAGCGCCGCCGGCTCCTCCTCTTCCCTGACTTCACTCAGCCCAGGAAGAGGAAGAAACCCCAAGGTATGAAAATGCTATTAAAGCCATCAGATGAGTATTGTTTCTACAGCACCAACACCTGAAACTGTATTTTTCCTGTTTCCTTTGAGGGGTGGGACTTCCTGTTTCCTTGGTGCCCAGAAAACGGGCGGCAGTGCGGCGACACATCCACGGTAGTGGATTGGATGACAGTGGTGACCTGGATGTGATGCTGGTGGAGCGACTAAGTGAGCTTGAAGACTTCTTGACACAGCACGGCCTGGACATGTGAGCTCTGTGTGACATCATTTCCTGTCAGCTGACTAAAGGCTAGACAACAATATTAATGATGTCAGGTGCTGTATAAGCACATTCTTACAGAAGTGAAGCCTGCAACATGAAAAATTAAAAACAGGCACCGCCTGTGCACAGGAAGAAATTCCTGTGGACAAATAAACTCATCCAACCGCCTGTCTCGGTGGTACTCTGTGGTAATCTGCAGTACTATGGTACCCTGTAGTACCCTGTGGTAATACCGGGAGTGTTTTGAACTGTGACCTTTATTTCTGATGAAAATGGTATTTTTGAAATAAAGTTTGATTCTTCTCTGAGACGTTCTGACATTTTCTGCTGTCCAACAATCCACTCAGCAACATCGCCAGCTGTGATTGGTTAGTTAGACAAAATCAAGGCAGTTTCTTCATCAGGGGCCTCATGCATTAAAGAGAGCACAGCTTTCAAACTAAGAGTTGATGTAGAAACAACATTTAGAAAAGTGCAGCGCACAAAAAGAGTCTGATGTATTAAACCAGGTTTCTGCAAACATTTCCTTAGCAGTGCGACCGCAACGGTGACAGTCCGGGAGGGGAAGGAGATAGGGGGGTCTAAAGAAAGTAGGTTTAGAGCGCCTTTATTTCAGGCAAGGCCAAATAGCTTTTCCTCTCACGCAATATAATTCTAATCTGCAGGGCGAGTACAGACAGTCACATGCAGCTCTTCTACTCACAGTGCTTTACTGAGATCCACACCTCCAGATTCAAGAAAAGGAGCACCCCTTTTGATCAAATAATTTCTGACGCCGTTTAGTGGACAGGAATTGGCGATTGGTCATGTGAGAACTAGCTTAGCAGCTCACCTGGAACCACATGAGTTACATAACATAGAGGTGACTGCAGGGACCAATGGCCTGACCTCTACGTCTACCCCTTTTAGCTACCGTGTCACAAAAGTTTTGGGATACCCTTAGGACAGCTTTTCCTGTTAGAACAAAGAACTCTGACACAAATCAGTTGAACCAAACCAGTTTATGATGGCTGACAACAATGCATGTGTTTGGTGGGGAAATGCTGTGCACGGACAGCTCTCAGCACCTCGTTAGTTTCTTGTCAAAACAGAATAGCTCTGGATATGATCCCAGCAAGAAGATGGAGGGGTGTGTTGTATTATTGGAGAGGCTTATTCTTTCATTCCCAACAATACAGCACCTGATGGATCCCTCACGAAGGGCCTTAGAGGATTGAAATCACTATCCATCATTAAAATCGCACTCAGGATTTGATGGACCGTTTACAAATAAGTTTGAGACGTGGTTTGGAAAATGGGGATGCCTATTGGTGAGTATATTCACTTCATTGATTATTGTGACTGCAGTGATCGCAGTCTGCTGTTGTGCACCATGTATTCGAGCTCTCATCCTTGGGTGCATAGATACATCTGGTGGCTCCCTGGATGCAGGAGGATAGGGAGTCCCAACTGCCTATCAAATGTCAATGGTAAAGTATCGACTCCTTTATTGCATGAATATGAGGAGGAGGGAGCTGTGATCAGGCTTACAGGAGTAAGCAGGTAATAAATCTATACAACACACAAGTTACAGTTTTCAAACTTTGAGATGTACCTGTGTCTACCTGTGACAACTTTCTGGAGAGGGGAATCCTCCAAGCTTCTGCTGGCAACAACTTAATGCTCACCCTCTACCGATGATCCACATGGCCCTGTCTTTCAGTGTTTAACCCTTTCTCTCTCCTAGACATAGCTACTGACTGAGCTTTTACTGTAACTAACTCTATGTGCTCTCTTTCAGACTCTAAACTTGAAAACTGGCTCAGAGTTTATCTGTTCCTTCTTTCTAGGTGAAACGACTAAAGGAGCTACATCCATTAACATTTACCTTTTCCTTCCCATAGAAAGTACTCCTGGATCAGTGCTTCTTTGTTCTCTTTGTGTCTCTGCTCTGTTCTCTCTAACCCCCAGTCGGTCGTGGCAGATGGCCGCTCACACTGAGCCTGGTTCTGGTTCTGCTGGAGGTTTCTTCCTGTTAAAAGGGAGTTTTTCCTCTCCACTGTCGCTACATGCATGCTCAGTATGAGGGATTGCTGCAAAGTCAACACCAGTGACTGTCCACTGTCTCTACATGCTCATCCGGGAGGAGTGAATGCTGCAAGTCACTGACTGGATGCAATCTGCTGGGTTTCCTTAGATAGACAAACTTTTTATCCAATTTGAATAAATAACAGAATCTGACTGCACTGTTCAATGATTCGGATTAATTATAATGCATGTACCTGACTTTTGTGAAGTGCCTTAAGACGACGTGTTGTGAATTGGCGCTGTATAAATAAACTGAATTGAATTGAACTGAGTAGCAGGTGTGACCAAGAATGACCCATGATGAAAGATAAGGACTGCATTCTGGGCTTATATCCTTTACAGAGATTTCTGTGCCTTAATGACAAATTAGTAAAAGAGACAGAAGACTTGACTGAATGTATTAATACTTTGTTTTAAGTATTAAGTGGTGTCAAAAAAGAAAGAACAGAATCCGTATAAATGGATTAAATAAAGTTCACTAATAAGATTTCAGCAATGCCACCTAGGCTTACGGGGCTAGGACCCAACTCCTCCTTACAGGTCGGAAACATGGGGGTGAGCGGTGTAAGAAAATAAACCAAAAATTTAAAATTCAATCATTTTAATAGGGTCAGGTATCGATACCATAAAAACAAAATTCTCTTTTCTCAAATGGTCTCACTTGGTGCACTACCGCCACCTGCTGGTATGGAGTGTGGACTACAATGTGTCTCAGGAATTCTATTGTACAGCTGTGTTATTTTAGAACACTAAATATTATCTGATAAACGTTTTGAATTACTTCTAAATAAATCAACTAAATCTAAATCTGTAATTCTATTTAAATTTTGAATTAATTGTTGTCTCTTCCTTATTTTTTTTACAGTGCAACATAACATGCTCTGTTGTTTCATCGATTCCACAGCATTCACATTTACCATTACAATGTTTCCCTAAAATAAAGAGTACTATTTAACCCAGTATTTAACCCAGTATGCCCAAATCTGAGACAATAAATAATTGCTTCTTCCCTCCTTGCCCTTCATGTTCTTCTCATTTCTCCAGTCTTCTGTTGAATTTTATAAAACCAACATCCTTTCTTTTCTTTCTCCCATTCATTTTGCCATTTATCCTTCATTTTCAGTTTAACATTTTTATTTCTGTTTTACTAACATTAATAACTAAATCTACTGATAAATTTCCAACAGCTTCCTTTTCTGCCTCATCTACCAATTCTATTCCTTTAACACCATAATGTGCTTTTATCCATAAAAAATGTATCATTCAACCCATCATATTTATTCTATATAATGTCTGTTGAATTTCTATTAAAATATCTGGCCTTCTTTCTGAATGATTATACTGTAAACTAACTAGAATCTGAACAAATTACTGGTCTTAATGGTCTTATTTCCTCAACCCATTGAATGGCTAATAATATAGCAATCATTTCCCCTGCATATACTGAAAGTCCATCATTTATTCTTTTTAACATTGAACTCTGGTACTATGAGAGCTACTCCAACTTTATATAACATAATTTTAGAAGCATTTGTATATATTTGAACAAAACCATAATATTGATATAATCTTGTACTATATGTGAATTTAAAATAAATTCCTTATCATCATTTCTCGTTTTCATCAAAGTAAAATCTACCATGGCATCTGGAATTATCCAAGGCTGTATCACTGATAATGGAACTGTTTGACTTATTTTACATTGATCTATTCTATATTCTGTTATTTTCTTATTCACAATCCAACCAAAACTTATATATCTTTTATCTTTTATCTCTTTTTCCCAGCAAGGTTTTATTGTTTTTTGGGTTGGATGATCCTGTCTATGACCTCTTAAATTAACCCAATAACTTAATGTTAATTGCTTCCTTCTAATTTTTAACAGTAATTCTCCCATTTCTACCAATAACGATGCTGTTGGAGTAGTTTTAATGGCTCCTGTACATAATCTCAATGCTTGGTATTGAATACAATCTAATTTTTGTAAATTTGTGTCTGCTGCTGATTTATAAACAATGCTTCTATAATCTAGTACTGATCTAATTAATCCTGTATATATAGCCTTAAGTGCTATCTGCCCCGCAATCACTACCAGTTAAAAACCTCATATTATTTAATACCCTCTTGCATTTGTCTAAAACTGGAAGCTTAAAGCTTTGTTTGGTAGATTAAAAGTGTTATTATTGTTTTTACCATATGTAAAGATGAATTCTGTGAAGATTGTTCTGGGCATAAGGGAAAGGTCACTCTGAGCAGCATGCAAGGCCTATCTGGGAACAAATTAGATAAGCGAAAGTTCTTGGCGTGAGGAAAGACTGATGGGCTCAGAAGAGTCTGAGTTTTGTGTTAATTGCTTTTAGTTCAGTAGTAAGGCCCCACTCTTCCACAAAACTTTCTGAATGTGCATATTCCATGTAATTCTTTCATCAAACCAAACCCCTAGAAAATTTTAATTGTTTCACTTTTTCTATTTTTGGTTATTAAAATTTAATTTTATTCATCACCAAATTTTTTTTTCCCTTTTTAAAAAACATTTTTTTAGTTTGTCT
>JAHHUM010002254.1:0-42536 GCA_036173005.1 Crenichthys baileyi
GCCCCCTGGCCACTGTCCCCGCTCAGGAAAAAAAATCGGAAAATTGGGTTTTTTAAAAATCACTTAAAAATAATTTTCTGAAAAAACATTTCTTTAAAAAACACTAAAAGCAATAGGTCTGGGGAAATACTTTAAACCCTCACTAATTTGGTTTAAAAATTTAAAATTGCAGAACTTAAAACTATAGTTAAAGGGTAAACCTTTTTAAAAAATTCATTAAAAACCTGAAACAACCCCAAATAGGAAAAACCTGAAATTTCGAGTTGGTGGCTTTTTTAAAAGAGCCTTGTGTGTTTTTTTGGGCCCCTCCGTCTCTAAGCCCCTCTTTCCAAGGGTTTTGCGAGGGGGCCAAACTGGGGGCTTTGGGCTGATGGTGACCCTCTTGGCGTGGATGGCGCACGGGTTTTGGTGTCCTCGAACAGACCCCCCAAAGGGTAAGCCTCGCTGGTCCCCCGCAGACCCAAAAAAAAAAACCCCTTGGGATAAAAAATCTACAGAAAAGACCTTTGGGGTCGGTACCGGGTTTGCCGCTTTTTTTTTCTAGGAAAGGGTTTTCGGGATTTAGCAGGGGTCCCCCAATTTTCTAGACTGGATGAATTTTGGTGGAACGCAAATGGAGACGGACCCCCCCGGAAATGACCTGAGGCCCCAAATATTAAAACCAAAAAGGAAAAAAAAAGGGAAAAAGGGATTTACTGTTTAAAGGAAAACATGGGGAGGTTTTCCCGGGATGTCAAAATCCAAAAAAATGCTTCAGAATTTCCAAATCGGAATTTTTACAGGGGTAACAAGCAGAGAAAAAAACGCAAAATTTGCCCCTTTTGGGTTTTTTTGGAAAGGGAAGCAGAAATCAGCCAGAGAGTTCAATTTTGGGAAAAGATTCCCAGAGACCCTCGGTCCCGTTTTTATCTTGGTTCAAATCGGGGGTCCTGTTGTTTCGAAGTGGAAGCCCCTTTTAAAACCCTTTTTGAATGTCAGGGGAAGAAAAATCTTTTTAAAGGGGCCCTGTACAAATCAACAGAAGCAACTAGTAATGGCACCATTTTTATTCATCCCCTAACTTTTTCTCATTTGTAGTTTGGAAATTTTTAAATTTAAGGCCCCGGGGTCCCTTTTTTTCTAACATTTGGCGGGAAACGGGTGACCGACATAAAACCCTGCAGAGGCAAAAAGGGCCGGATCTCCCCTAAATCAGTTTTTTTTACCCAACCCTTCGGATTTTGGGGGCCCTTTTTTAATATTTTTTAAATTTAATTTTAAATTTATGCTGTATTTTTTTGTCTTTTTTAATTTTTAAGGTGGGAGGGGTGCTTTAAAAAAAAACGGGGTGAGACTGATGCTAATAGGGGAAACCCGGGGAATGAATTCAATTTTTTTTTGTTCTGTTTATTATTGGGTTTCAGTCACCTTACAACATGCTTGGTTGGGCCCAGTGCATACATTGAAAAGGGGTAAAGGGACGATTTTGGGAGAAAAATTTGGGAATGTTTAAAAATGAGGGATTCTTTTTCCTTGATTTTTGGGGAAAATAAAACTCCCCCAAAAACACAGGGGGAACAGAAATAAATTTTGGCATTGCAATACCCCCCATCAAAGGGTTTTTATTTTAAAGTAGGGCCCAGCAATGTTCATTTTTAAGATGCAAGGGTTTTATTTTTGGGGGGTTTTCATAGAAAAAAACCCAAAGGCAGCATTTCAGATTCCCGGGTGTTAACAAGTTTAACAAAACCCGGGTTAATTCAACACAAAAAGGGCATATCCATGAAAATGAGGGCTAAAAAATACTGTTTTATTAACAGTACAACTGTCACCAACTCAGCTTAGGGTTGGTGACAGTGGAGGAGAATCCATAGAAAAATTAGTTTAATTAATTAATGGCCATTAATTTCCTTCATTTGACCAGAAAAAAATTTAAATTTACTGGGGATAAAACCCTTTTTTTGGAATCTATAAAAACATGCTGAAAAAATGGGGGGAAACAACCAGTAAATCATTTAGCATTTATTAGTAACTGGTAGCGCAGAGGGGGAACTTAAGAGAGGTTTTGGGTCAGTCCCCCAAAAAGGAACTGTTTTGGGTAAAAAAAAGCGCACCCCAAAAGAGGGGGGTATCTTGTTTGTACCTTATTGCTGAATCATGAACTCTGACCCTAACCTAATGCTTTGACAGAGGTTTGTGTTTTTTTCACCCCGGGAAAAAGGTTGGTTTGAATGGTTTTTTTTCTCCCTTAAAAATAAAATAAATGATAATTTGAAAACATAATTTTGTTTTTACTTAGGATATATGATATTAAAATTTGTTTGATTTGGGAAATATTTAAAATGTAGCCAAAAAGAAAAAAACAGAAAAAAACAGTAAGTAGCAAAAAATTTTTTTCAACAGCCATTTTTTTTATATTTTTTTTTATATTTCTTGACACAAATTTTTCATACTGAATTTTTTCCCCATAGGGGTCAGTTTGTCAAAAAAAATTGTGACATAATTTTTTAGTTAAAAATGTTAACCTTTTAAAAAAAAACATTAACATTTTTAATAACGTAAGATGTTAATTTTTCCCTCTAGACATGCAGATAGCTTGGTACGCTGCCATGAACCCCAATTCAGACCTTTCATCAGGTTCTTAAAAAAGCCCATCTTGTTAAAAAAAATCAGAAAAGGGCAAAGGCTGGAACCCAGCAGAAAAAAGGGTTGCCACCAGTAATTCAAAGATACCCGTTTTTTATGGTTTTGAAGGTGAAGACCTCAGATTGGCACAGTTAAAAACGCCCCAAGAGAAAAAAAACAAAATGTGACTGTGGCCTGGTGACTGAGTTGTCAACCCCCAGTGCCTTCCTGTTCATCTGCAGAAAAAAAAAAAACCCCTCAGCGAGACAAAGTTAAGTGCTCCCCTGCTTCTTCTGATCTGGGCTTAAAGAGCAATTTTTAAAACCTCCATTAAGGTTGGCTGAGAGGGTTAAAATACTTAAAAAAACTGCTCATATGCTGGTTGTTCTAAGGGGCAATTTCACAGTCCCCCAAAACCCCTTTTTAACCCCTAGTCTAATAATTCATTAGAAAAACATTAAATAGTGCTTCATGCAAAAAAGTTTTTTTCCAGCATCCCCTTTGATTCATGCATTTTTTTTACATGTCAGTGTAACTTTTGTGTTTTATTTTGGTGCAAAAGCTTCTTTGGAACCATTGAAATGTGTAAAATGTGACAATCATTTGGAAAATGTTTAAATTTGTGTTCATTTGCTGATTTCCCTTTTCACTGAGCTGAAAAAGATTTGTCTTTCGTTGTATAAAGCTAATATTCATGCATTAACTCTGAGTGTGTTTTGTTATTATCTAATCACAGCTCAGTTTTTAAAATATCTCAGTAGCTCTGAGAGGTCATTGTTTCCTTCAGTCTTTCATCCTAACATCTCTGTTGCAGCAGCTTTTGGGGTCTTAAGTTGTTCAAGACATGGTCAGAATTAGAGCACTTAGGGGTTAGATGCAAAAAATACACATTTTTTTGGTTTAACATGTTAAAAATCCCTTTATTATTCATGACTTAGAGTTGCCCTTTTTTTTTTTTCACTGTCTTGCAACATTACCATCACCCCTTAAAACTTTTTTAGCTTTTTTGTCAACCACAAACTTCAGTATATTTTATTAGGCCCCTTTTATGTGAAAAGAGGAAAAACAGTTTTTTTATAATTATGAAAATAGAAAAAAAATGATACATGATTTTTATGATGTTTTTCACAGTGTGGTGAGCATTTGTATTTAGTTCCCCCTGAATCAAGTGTTTCACACAACCCCCGTTTGCTGCAATTACAGCTGCTCGTCTGCACATCTATATACTGTATAACCCTACCTAGTTGGTTAATGAAAAAAGGGGTGAAAAAAAAGGAGTTTAAAAACGATCATGGGCCAATTAGGACTAGGATGTAAGTCATGAAGAAATTGAACATGGTTTAAACATAAAAACCAAAAGGAAAAATTACAGCAGCACGTTTTCTTGTCTTCTAGTTCCTTTTTCAGGTCAGTCATGGTCAGGGTTCTTTGTGCATTCAGTTCAGTCTCAGTATCTATGTGTCATACAGTTGCTACCTGCAGGCCAGCTGACAGCCTTGCAAGACCAAATAAACCGAAATACCAAGAAGTTCTGTAACTTTTGGAAGATAGTTAAAATTAGTTAATAATTAATTTTTTCAAGACATGTTTTAATTGACACTGTATTCTAATTGCCCATTTAATTTTCTTTTCCTTAATATTTTAAATTTTTAAGTATTCTTGTTTAGATCAGTTTCTAGATGATCTTCCTGCTGTAAATTGCAAAAAAATGACACAAACCCCCCAAAACTAAGTTATTAAATTGTTACATTACATTTTTATATGAAACAATTGTATTCAAAACCACCTGGCCACCCCAACTAGAGCTGTCAGCTCGTCAATAACAGTTTGCAGAGAGGTTTGCAGTGTTGCCATAGTAGCGCTTTTGTCACCAGGTTTAGCATCTTTTCAGACCCCCTAAACGACTTTTTTTTCCCCAGATATTTTTTCAGCACTTATATCTTTATTGACAGAAACCAGACAGGAACTGGACAAAGATACGTGAGAATACATGCAGCAAAGGTCTCAAGGCCAGGAGTTTACATTTCCAACAGCACATTTTACAGTGTAGAAGACTTCTATTATGTCCAGCAGTAATAATTTGATCAATTTGTTTATATGAAGTTTGACTCATTCTATTCGAGAATCAGCTCATTAGAACATGTGGGTGGCCCTGAAAAGGGCCTTTTTGTTTTTGATTAAACGGTCAAATTTAACCTCCGAAGCCGTACAAGGTGCGGCCCTGCCTCTTCAGAGCGTAGACTACATCCATGGCGGTGACGGTCTTCCTCTTGGCGTGCTCGGTGTAGGTGACGGCGTCACGGATCACGTTCTCCAGGAACACCTTCAACACACCGCGGGTCTCCTCGTAGATGAGACCGGAGATGCGCTTGACTCCACCGCGGCGAGCCAGACGGCGGATAGCGGGCTTGGTGATTCCCTGGATATTATCGCGAAGGACTTTACGGTGACGCTTGGCGCCTCCTTTCCCGAGTCCTTTGCCTCCCTTTCCTCTGCCACTCATCTTGCTATCGTCTCTGAGAATATCAAAGTGATAATACGGGGAGCAGACGCCATATATATCTCTGAGCTGCGGACGTGAAAGAGAACATGGGACGAACTCAGGCAGCTCCTTCCACGTGATCTAAACCGCTCTTTTTCATTAATGGATCCCTGACGTAGTTTTCATCAAATAAATATTTCATAAGTATCTACAAAATACATCTAAGCTCAGTTATGTTTACCAAATTTTATATTCTCACTATTAGAGAATATCTTAAATCCACACATGACATTTTTAATGAAAACGGCCGCCACATCCCCTTCCTAAGAGAGCTTTATTTATTTATTACACAGACTATGTGATTAGTAACATTGTCACCCATAATCTTAAAACTGTCTGGATTTACATGTTAACTGTACATCAGGAGATATGTTAGCTTCTAGCTTTCCCTCTTAATGTGTGCTTTCATTTGATTTTAGCTGGCATAATCATGTTAAGTATGTTTTTTAAACACATAGATTTCTACAAATTAATTTTTCATAAAAATAAAAGTACTGAACTGATTGATGATACACTGTAAAAACCTCATGGGACTGTATGGAGCAGGACATAAATTACTCGAATTGTTGTGCAACTCTTATTTATATTATTTTTGCCTTCTCTGGTGGAGACGAGTCGTAATGGAAGGACGTGCTCTGCAGAAAAGAGCCTTTGGTGCTGCTGCAGCAGCTGTTTACTTCTTGGCCTTCTTTGCTGCAGGCTTCTTGGCTGCAGCTTTCTTCACTGGAGTGAAGAAGTGGAAAAACACTAAGAGAGACTGTGTCTACACATAAGGAGGGATTCTGGTAGTCAGTTACAGCAAACCAACAACTTGAATGACATCAGCAATTAAATCCTGGCTGAAAATAAAATGTTTGTCGGCTCGAACCCGTTTGGTTCTACAATGTGTGCATCAAATCCAAACGGCGCAGTCTAGCTGCTGCATTAAGCTCAATCACAGCTCAGTGCTGATCATTATAATAATGTGAATATGCCTCTCATATTTCTATTAGGAAGACTGTCACCACACACACTGTGTGAAGTACTTTAAATCTTTACGACCATTCAGGACGTCACATAAAAATAAATTAAAAATTACCTAGAAGGCAGCCATCGCACACGGAGCCCAATTGAGGTTTGTTCCCAACACTACTTTTATAATTGGAATAATTATAGTTACTTTTCTAGCATAAAGGAACCATGAGTTGAGGAGGCCAACATGCCATTGCATTAGTGAAACACATTTGCGCATCACAAATATGTTGCACAGATATTGAATGAAAATGCTTTCTATTCATAAAAGCATATTGACTTCCAGATGGGGCCTCATACCAGTATTGGTGCAGCTCTGATTACATTCAGAAATCAGCTCCTCGCTGCAAATGAGAGCCACAGTTTAGGGGAACTTTGTATATCTGAGCAACATACAGATGAAACCGACCCATATGGCTGGCATGGCCCGGCTCAGGGATTACTGTTAAATACTTGAACTGTCAGTCAGCTCCCTCTGAGAAGCTCTGGCTCAAAGGACCGCAGTGTAGTGTGAACTTGAACTGGCACCGGTTCCTTCTGGTTTCCCTCTGTAACACCGAGGCCAGCTCTGTGCAGAGCTCCAAAATAATTGTCATGAGCAATCTAAACCAGCTAATAAGCCATGCATCAACATCTCTGAAAGCAACGCTCCCTCAGACTTCTTTCCATCGGCGATGTCCTCCAGAGCCAAAGCTGCCATCGTTCCATAATAACACACAACCTTATGCAGCTATTTATGGACATGTGTGATTTTCTCTAGCTTGTCCACCATAGGAAACAACCTGACTTGTTAGGAATTAATCTGCTGATCCGATATTGTTTTGTTTTTCAGTGAGAATGAAATGCCTCTTAGATGATTCACATGCATTTTATACTCCTCAGCACACAGGCTGGTGCACATTTCCATCTACATGTGACAGAAACAAAGAAAGTTTCACAGTTTCCATCCGAGCGATGTTGTTAACATAATTTTCTGAAGTGTGTTACGTTATTGTATGAGGCTGAATGTAATTCAGTTTCATCGGGTTTTACACCATACAAATTAAATGGAGTCATATTTCAGTGTATTTAGTTGAGTTTTAGTCATCTGTGGTTTATTATTGTCGTTTGAAAAAGTTTGCATGACTTCCTCACATTTTCACAGCAGGTCAAAAGTTTACGTGAATTTACGTACACTTTCACGCAATGTTCATTTTTGTATATGCTGAGCTGTGCGTAAAACATTCCGCCACAAGGTTTTTGTGCGTAAGCACGCTTCATTCATGAGGCTCCAGATGTCTTCAATGTGCTCATTAGAAGTCAGAGTAGGCCATTTTGACAAAAATCTGCCTGACACTTCCTCTTCACAGTCTACATAAGAACAAGCATTTTCATGCTTATGCAGCCTAAAGTGTATACCTTGAATGATAATTCACTTACACAAAAGAATTTCTCTTTCTTACCAAGCCACTGATGTTGAGGAATCGTGGAAAGTTATACAAGACTGCCAAAGAGCACTGCTGATCTTAAACCAATGTTTGGTGGAACTGACATGTGGCCCTCATTTTCTTTGGTTGCCGATTCATCAGTTGAATGTTTAAAAAAAGTAGATTGCTCACCAAGCAGTTGCTCATCAGTGCAGACTACCTCCCTCTTTCTCTATGGACTATCTTGATAGGGTGTACGGATGGAGGATCTCTGGAACTGAGTTGCAGTGTTTATCCTCCTGATGAACAACAACAAATCTGATGAACATCGGCTCATCAATGGCAGAGATCAGCTGATGCTGCTTGGATTACGAATTACGATTACACAGTCGAATGCTTTTTCCAGGTCCACAGAACACATGTGGACCGGTTGGGCAAACTCCCATGAAACCTCAAGTACCCTGTAGAGGGTATCGAGCTGGTCCAGTGTTCCACGGCCAGGACGAAAACCACACTGCGCCTCCTGAAGCCGAGGTTCGACTATCGGCCGGACTCTCCTCTCCAATACCCTGGCGTAGGCCTTACCAGGGAGGCTGAGGAGTGTGATCCCCCTGTAGTTGGAACACACCCTCCGGTCACCCTTCTTATGAAGGGGGACCACCACCCCAGTCTGCCAGTCCAGAGGCACTGTCCTCGACCGCCATGCAATGTTGAAGTGGCGTGTCAACCATGACAGCCCCACAACATCCAGAGATTTGAGGTACTCAGGGTGGATCTCATCCACCCCAGAAGCCCTGCCACCACGGAGCTTTTTAGCCACCTTGGTGATGCCCAGTCCTTGGCGTGTTGTTATGGCCTTCCTCCAATGCTTCCTTCTGTGGCTCTGGTCCCTTGCCGGGTGCCGGGGTGTTGTTAGCAGTCGGGTGGGTGTGGCGGGGAAGCATCTCTTCTGCCTGCACTGGAGCGGCTGGCTGTCGTGTACGGAGGGGATCGGGCCAGCGGGCTCTCTTTCAGACTCTAACCTTGAAAACTGGCTCGGAGTTTATCTGTTCTTTCTTTCTAGGTGAAACGACTAAAGGAGCTACATCCATTAACATTTACTTTTCCTTCCCATAGAAAGGACTCCTGGATCAGTGCTTCTTTGTTCTCTTTGTGTCTCTGCTCTGTTCTCTCTAACCCCCAGTCGGCCGTGGCAGATGGCCGCTCACACTGAGCCTGGTTCTGCTGGAGGTTTCTTCCTGTTAAAAGGGAGTTTTTCCTTTCCACTGTCGCTACATGCATGCTCAGTATGAGGGATTGCTGCAAAGTCAACGCCAGTGACTGTCCATTGTCTCTACATGCTCATCCGGGAGGAGTGACTGCTGCAAATCTATGACTCGATGCAATCTGCTGGGTTTCCTTAGATAGAAAAACTTTTTATCTAATTTGAATAAACAACTGAATCTGACTGCACTGTTCAATGATTAGGATTAATTGGAATGTATGTACCTGAGTTTTGTGAAGTGCCTTGAGACAACGTGTGTTGTGAATTGGCGCTATATAAATAAACTGAATTGAATTGAATTGAACTAAAACTACCAAACAAAATGAATGAATTAATTAAAATTAATCAACTTTAAACAACAAAGGAACAATGGAACCACCAAATGTGAAATGTGAAATTATATTTAAGATCCAAGGTTTATCTTGAATAACTTGGAAATGAAGTCAAATTAGTTTTAGAACTAATCTTTGCAGCAATCCCTCATACTGAGCATGCATGTAGCCACAGTGGAGAGGAAAAACTCCCTTTTAACAGGAAGAAACCTCCAGCAGAACCAGGCTCAGTGTGAGCGGCCATCTGCCACGACCGACTGGGGGTTAGAGAGAACAGAGCAGAGACACAAAGAGAACAAAGAAGCACGGATCCAGGAGTACTTTCTATGGGAAGGAAAAGGTAAATGTTAATGGATGTAGCTCCTTTAGTCGTTTCACCTAGAAAGAAAGAACAGATAAACTCTGAGCCAGTTTTCAATGTTAGAGTCTGAAGAGAGCACATAGAGTTAGTTACAGTAAAAGCTCAGTCAGTAGCTATGTCTAGGAGAGAGAAAGGGTTAACCACTGAAAGACAGGGCCATGTGGATCATCGGTAGAGGGTGAGCATTAAGTTGTTGCCAGCAGAAGCTCGGACGATGCCCCTCTCCAGAAAGGTGTCACAGGTAGACACAGAGTCAGGCCAGGTGTAGCTTCTAGGAAGAGAAAAGAGAGAGAACAAAGGTAAAAGCTGAAATAACAGCAAATAATGCAAAATTGAAGAGTAGTGTGAGAATGTAGCGAAGAGGGTGAAAGTGGTCATTATGTCCTCCAGCAGCCTAAGCCTATAGCAGCATAACTACAGAGATAGCTCAGGATAACCTAAGCCACTCTAACTATAAGTTTTATCAAAAAGGAAAATTTTAAGCCTAGCCTTAAAAGTAGACAGTTTGTCCATCTATAGCCCATTGATGGCCATTGTTATACTAAAAACCACAACAATTGGGATACCTCTCTCTGTCAGATTGACCATAACCATTGGAAAAGAGAGGGGGTCATAAAAAGGTAGCAGAAATGGAGGGTGTTTGCACCTTCAACCATAACTGAGCCGGTTTAGGCTAAAACCTGACTCCCCCTTACTCCATCCAACAAGGGGAGAAGAAGGCGGAGGTAAATAAGAAAGATAGCTCAGGATAACCTAAGCCACTCTAACTATAAACTTTATCAAAAAAGGAAAGTTTTAAGCCTAGCCTTAAAAGTAGACAGGGTGTCCGCCTCACGGACTAAAACTGGGAGCTGGTTCCACAGGAGAGGAGCCTGATAACTAAAGGATCTGCCTCCCATTCTACTTCTAGAGACTCTAGGAACCACCAGTAAACCTGCAGTCTGAGAACGAAGTGCTCTGTTAGGAACATATGGAAACAATCAGATCTCTGATGTATGATGGAGCTAAATCATTAAGGGCTTTATATGTGAGGGGGGAAAATTTTTTAAATTCTATTCTGGATTTAACAGGGAGCCAATGAAGGGAAGCTAAAGTAGGGGAAATATGATCTCTCTTTTTAATTTTCATCAGAACTCTTGCTGCAGCTTTTTGAATCAGCTGAAGGCTTTTAACTGCATTTTGTGGACATCCTCATAGTAAAGAATTACAATAGTCCAGCCTTGAAGTTAACAAATGCATGGACTAGTTTTTTCAGCGTCACTCCTGGACAGGATATTTCTAATTTGGCAATGTTCCGGAGATGAAAGAAGGAAATCCTGGAAACCTGTTTAATATGGGATTTTAAATGACATGTCCTGGTCAAAAATAAACACCAAGGTTTTTTACTTTATTATCGGAGGTCAATTTAATGCCATCCAGGTTAAGTGATTGACTAAGCAGTTTCTTTTTTAAAGACTCCGGTCCAAAGATGACAACTTCTGTCTTGTCTGAATTTAGAAGCAGAAAATTTAAAGTCATCCAAGTTTTTATGTCTTCAAGACATGCTTGTAGTCTATCTAACTGGTTGGGCTCATCAGGATTTATGGATAAGTAAAGCTGAGTGTCATCAGCATAACAGTGAAAATTTATTCTATGCTGCCTGATAATTTTACCTATTGGAAGCATATATATAGTAAAGAGAATTGGCCCAAGTACTGAACCCTGTGGTACTCCACAATTAACCCTGGAGTTTGAAGATGATTTATCATTTACAGGAACAAACTGGAATCTGTCAGACAGATAAGATTTAAACCAGCCTAGTGCTATTCCCCTGATCCCTACAGCATATTCCAGCCTTTCTAAGAGAATATTATGATCGACTGTATCAAATGCAGCACTGAGATCTAACAGAACCAGTACAGACAGAAGTCCATTATCTGAGGCCATAAGAATATCATTAGTGACTTTCAGCAGAGCTGTTTCAGTGCTATGATGAGCTCTGAAACCTGACTGAAACTCTTCAAACAGGTTATTGCTGTGTAAATGCTCACACATTTGATTAGCAACTATTTTCTCAAGAATTTTAGATAAGAATGGAAGATTGGATATCGGTCTATAATTTATTAAGTCATCTCTATCAAGCGAAGGTTTGTTAAGCAAAGGTTCAATCACAGCCACCTTAAAAGCTTGTGGTACATACCCATTTACTAAAGATAAATTAATCATATAAAATGGGGCTGGTAATCAGAGGGAACACTTCCTTAAATAATTTGGTTGGGATTGGGTCTAACATACAAGTTGAAGGTTTAGATGAAGCTAATATTTTCTGAAAAACTCAGGAAGCTCCACAGGATCAAAAACAGTCCAAACACAGATCAGGTTCTACAGTTATTTCCAGTGTTGTCTCACTTGTTGAGGATGAAGCAATCATCTTGGGAGTGTGTCAAAGATTTTTTTCTTAATAGAATCAATTTTTATTTGGAAGAATCCCATAAAAGCATGATTTGCTGAGAGCCAAGGGAAATTTGGATGGCTCAACAGAGCTATGACTCTGTGTAAGTTAGCAACTGTAACTAAAGAGAAACCTAGGATTATTCTTGTTTCTCTTCTATAAGGATGAGAAATAAGCTGTTTCTAGCTTGGTGAAGTGTCTTTTTATACAACAGTAGGCTATTTTTCCAGATTAAGTAGAATCCTCTAGGTGTGTAGAGCGCCATTTTCGCTCCAATTTTTTAACATTGTGCTTTAAAGTACGCAGCTCTGAATTAAACCAGGGAGCTAGCCTCCTATGAATAATTACCTTCTTTTTCAAGGGGGCTGCATTGTCTAATGCACCACGCAATGATGAAGTAACACTATGAACAAGAGAATCAAATTTGTGAAGGGGAGGAAACAAAATTATTGCCCTCCACTGTGTTTTTCTGTGATAATGAGGAAATTAAAAGTGGAACAGATTCTTTAAAGGTTGTTACAGCATCGTCTGATAATGATCTACTATAATGAAATTTTCTTTCAGGTGTGGAGTACTCGGTTAAATTAAACTCAAAGGTTTTAAAAAAATGGTCAGACAGCACAGGGTTGTGGGGAAAATATTGTTATGTCTGTACACTCAATGCCATATGTCAGCACAAGGTCCAGGGAATGAAGACAAACGTGGGTAGGTTTGTTAATGTTTTGAGTAAAGCCAAATTGAGTCTAAGATACCATTAAAAGCTATATTTAAGCTATCACTTTCAGTGTCAACATGAATGTTAAAATCCCCCACTATAATAACGTTATCTGTATTTAACACTAAATCAGAAAAAAAGGTCTGAAAACTGATCTAAAAAATTGAGAGTAAGGGCCTGGTGGACGGTACAAAACAACAAAACGAAGTGGTTTTAGTGCTTTGCAATTTGGATGAGGAGAACTAAGGATTAAATATTCAAAAGAGTTGTAGCTATTGATTGGTCTGGGACTAGTCAATAAATCGGACTGAAAGATGGTTGCTACTCCTCCTCCTCGCCCAGTATTTCGAGGAATGTGAAAATTTAAATAATTAGTAGGAGTTTGACTCATTTATAGTAACATAATCCTCTTGCTGCAGCCAGGTTTCTGTGAGGCAAAAATAAATCAATCTGATTGTCACAAATCAGGTCACTAACTAGCAAAAGTCTTTGAAGAGAGAGATCTTATGTTCAGTAAGCCACATTTAATTGTTTTATTTTTATTTTAGTCTGAGTTTGGTTTATTTTTATTAGATTTTCCTGATTTCCTCTTTTTAGATAATTTTTTAATCTATTCAATTTGGCCGTGGGGAGACACTGTCTTAATAGGGTAATGGGTGGGTAGCAGTACAGAAGCTGCAGAGAGGAGTGTTTTAAACTACGACCCTGCTTCCTGGTCTGGAACCCTGGGTTGTCAGGTTTGGAGAACTAATAAATTCGGCCAGATTCCTAGAAAGAAGAGCTGCTCCATCCAAAGTGGGATGGATGCCGTCTCTCCGGATCAGACCAGGTTTTCCCCAAAATGTTCGCCAATTATCAATGTAGCCCACATCGTTTTCTGGACACCACCTAGACATCCAGCGGTTGAATGACAGCATGCGGCTAAACATGTCGTCACTGGTTAAATCGGGGAGGGGACCAGAGAAAATTACGGAGTCCGACATTGTTTTGGCAAACTTACACACCGAAGCAACACTAACTTTAGTGACCTCCAATTGACGTAACCGGTTGTCATTGCCGCCAGCATGAATTACAATCTTACTGTATTTACGTTTATCCTTAGCCAGCAGTTTCAGGTAGGATTTGATGTCGCCCGTTCTAGCCCCTGGCAGACATTTGACTATGGTCGCTGGTGTCCTCTAGTGCCACGTTTCTGGGGGGCTATGGAGCTTCCAATTACCAGAGTTTGGCTTCTCGCGGGTGTGGCGCTGAGGGGGGAAAATTCTATAAAACGCAGACGGGTTGGTGGTGACCTTGGGCTGAGATCTAGGACTATGCTTCCTACGTTCTGTCACCAGCCCGCTTGAGACCCCGACTGGGACGGGGTCTGCTGGAGGACTGCTACGGGGAGCTACCCGGGCTCCGCGCTAGCTAAGGGGCCTCGGCTATCTGCTGGGTTTTTCAACAGCGCGGAGCCCGGGCTCCAANTCCATGCAGAAAGACCCCCGGCCGGGAATCGAACCCAGGACCTTCTTGCTGCAAGGCAACAGTGCTAGCAACTGCGTGAATAACAATCTTACTGTATTTACGCTTATACTTAGCCAGCAGTTTCAGGTACGATTTGATGTCGCCCGTTCTGGGCCCTGGCAGACATTTGACTATGGTCGCTGGAGTCTCTAGTGTCACGTCTCTGACTATGGAGCTGCCAATCACCAGAGTTGGCTTTTCAGTGGGTGTGTCGCTGAGCGGGAAAAATCTGTTAGAAACGCAGACGGGTTGGTGGTGACCTGTGGGTATGTGATGAGTCAGACTGGTGCGATCAGAACCATCTGGAGCTAAACCCACTCAAGACACCCCCCACATACCCCCCTCACCATCCTCAGCAACCCTGTGTCTGCTGTGGACCACTTCTGGTTCCTAGGAACCACAATTTTTCTGGACCTGAGATGGTCTTCACACATAGACACTGTTCGGAAGAAGGCCCAGCAGAGACTGTACTTCCTGAGGCAACTCAAGAAGTCCAACCTTCCACAGGAGCTGCTGGTCATCTTCTCCACTGCCATCATTCAGTCTGTCCTGTCTTCATCCATCTCAGTGTGGTTTGGTTCATCCACCAAAACAGGACAGGTCCAGACTGCAACCAACAATCAGGTCTGCAGAGAGAATCATCAGGGCTGATCTTCCCTCCATCCAGGACTTATACAGATCAAGGGTCAAGGAAAGGGCAGCTAACATCTCTGCAGACCCCACACACCCTGCACACAGACTGTTTAGGCTTTTACCTTCAGGTGGCGCTACAGATCGCTGTCTGCTAAAACCAGCCGCCACAGAGACAGTTTCTTCCTCCAGGCTGTTTCTGATTCCCCAAACACATTACAAAAGACAAAAACAAAAGAAAAACTATTTATATACAGGCATATACAATTATTTGAATCCAATCAAACAGACAGATTTTTGGGTGGGGTTTGAAGAAGCCAATGACGGTCAGAACAAATTACTTACTTTCCTGCTCCCAGCGAACCCCAGTAAGCTAGTGATCTTAGCCAGCATGCTAAGCTACACACTTGTTCAAATTGATTTGGATTGTATTAGGCTATGCTACATATTTTGACTCAGTTGCCATAATTGACAAGACTGTCATCAAACAGTAGTCAGAAGCACCAGCAGCTCACCCGTTGCTTCTGCTCAGTAGCCTAGCAATTAGCCATCAAGCTAAATCAGGCTACACCGAAATGTTTAGACAATATTTTAGGAACAGTTAGCACAAAGCTCTTTCAGTACACTGGAGGCTAAATAGTATGTTAGATTTTATTCCACCACGGTGAAGTTAGTTTTAGCTTGGATATTGGATTTTTGTGCTCTGTGAATTTAGTGGCTTCTTCCTCCCGTTTGACCCGATGCAGGCAGTCTGATTGTGGGCAGCAGCTCTCTGCCTGCTCCCTCCTCCACACGGTGGTTCGCTAAGGACCGTCAATACATTTCTGAACCAAACACTCTTGAGAAACAAAAATGAATAGCTTTAATGTCTTGAGATGCAGTGACACAAAGATAACAACAAATCATTCTATTAGATTACACAGATGAGACACCCTCATTTCTTTCTGATTTTAATGCATTTTCTATTTTTAAAGAATTTTTGTATCAAAATTCCTGATTTCTTTTTTTCGATACCTTTCAGGTCATGTGACCCAGTGGTACAAAATTAATGTTGAGAATCGTCATTGTCAATGTGTACTGCTAAGGTAGACATACGGAGTAACTCTGGGTAGACATACACTTGTGGGGAATAAAATTGAGAACCAAGTAAACAACCTAGTGTGTAACAAAAAATGAATATTACTGTCTAAGCATGTATTATATATTGTTTTATACTTCCAGTGTGATCCAGTGTGATGACTGTGATACATGGTTCAAGGCCCAGTGCCTAAACACAAACAGCACAGAATATGAAAATGCAAAGAAAGGCAGCTGGAAATGTCCATAATGTTTTCAATAATGTTAGAAATAAATTGTTACACATTATATGATGGAAATTAAACTGTATATCTGTTAGATTACTTTAAGCCTGTGTCTCATCTGTCATGTTAGAGTAGAATAATTTAACAATTTTTACTTATGATGACTCTCCACTAAAATACCAAATGGCTTCCCAGAACATTAATAAGTCTCTCAAACCTAAAGTTGACTCGAAAAAGCGAGAAGCAATTCAAATCAAAGACCACGTCGCTGCCAGGGACCTCTGCGCTCAAAATAAAAGGGAATGAGATGATGCTGAACCCACAACTCCAGCAAGACACCGGGTGAAAAACGACTCAGGTCAGCTGAGGAGGAGGGAGAGGAGGACATTTCTCTCAGAGATATAACGAAAGGTATCACACAGCTTGGAGAGAAAGTGGACAATATTGATCAACAGGTGAGACACAGCAGTGTCATGCTCGCTAGCCTAGCGAAATTTATGCTAAAAAAGTTAAAGAATGCAAGACAAGGGGGAAAGAGCTGGAAGGCAAAACGAATATCTACAAGAGGGGAATGCTGACCTTAAAAAGAGGCTCAGAGAACAGGAAAGATACAGAATGAGGTGGAGCCTTTGTATGAAAGGCTTGAAGGAGGAGAAAGATGAGGATATCAGGTCTTCAGTCATTGAGGCTTTAAAGCACATCGTTCCTGAATCTAAGGCAAGGCTTGAGGAGGAAGTTGATGTTGTAAATAGACTGGGAAAGAAGATGAGAACAAACACAGAAACGTCATTGTTCTGTTCACACGAAGAATAATGAAGGAAGAAATCTGGAAGAAATCCAAAAAGTCTGCTTACTGCCAAAGAGCTGAGCATTCAGTTTGCCGAATGCTACCCAAAGAGTTCTGGGAGGAAAGAAATCGTCTTTGGCCACTTATTGAACGAGCCAGGAAAGCGGGCAAGGTGGCCTATTTTCGTGGTTCATTTGGATATATATGGGCGCCAAATCAGAGTGGAAGGTATTCATTCAAGATAAGATGGAGATGCAGGATGTGTTAAAGGACCTGCTAGTGTAACTCTTCAGTTGCAGTTTCCTATTGCTAATTTACTGGATATAATTCATTGTTATTTGTTTAACTGTTCTTAGTTTTAAACCATATTTTCCTTTTTAATTCAAGGGTTTGTTTCTTGTTTTTTAATGTCAAATGAGAAGATTTTGTTTGGTTCTCTCAATGTTAGAAGCTTAAAAGAGATAGTCAAAAGGAAGGCATTATTATTAAGTCAAACTGTTTTTTATTTCAAGAGATTCAGTCTTCAAATACAGATGAAACTTTGTGGGCTAATCTATGGGGTGACAAGATTTTCTTCAGCCATCAAACGGAAGGTGTGGCAATCTGTTTTAACAATTTCCCTGGAGAAATTGTTAAAACACCAAGGAGACACAAATGGACACTAGTTAACAGTCGTGACCAAATCTGACCACCTGATCCTCATAATAGTTAGGGTTTACGGCTTTAATAATTTTACTCTCTAAACAGAATTCTACAGGATGAATATCTGAATTTAAAACACGGTATCTTACTGATCATGTCCTTATGGGAGGGGACTGGAATATGACTCCAAATGAATGGTTGGGTAGGTGGCCTCCAAGACTGGGCAGACAACAATACAATGGTCTGATAAACAGTTTTATGACAGATAATAACCCAACCTTTAATCCAGGGTTTACTGAATATTCATGGATAAAATTTAATGGACACTGTAGGTCTAGACTGGATTATTGGTTAATAAGGGATGTTCTTTTAACATACGCCACAAAACTGGCAATCTCTAAAGCACCACTATCTGATCATTGCTTCATAAGGTTAACAATAGGACCTAGAATAAAGATAAAGATACGCCCGGTATTAGACAATGATGAATATTGCAACAGGATTAAAAATTATTCAAAGATGTGGAAACCGATCACTAAATTACAGATGACATAAATAAATGGGAATTTTTAAAAATATTAAATAAGATTGGATACAATATATTTCTGCAAAGAACTTAGGAAGAAGAAAAAACAGTATGAATGTGATCTATTCAGAGAAATTAATCAAATTTGTAACTCTTCAGACCCAAATAGTCAAACATTAATGGAGCTACAAGCTAAATGAGATGCTCTATATTTGCAAAGGGCACAAGGTGCTTATGTCGGGTCAAGAGCAAAATGGATTGTTGCTGGAGAAAACGATTCTGCACACTTAGAAAAAAGTAGACAGCAAAGAAACTCCATAATGTCTTTATTGATCAACGATGACGAATACAATGACAGTAAAATTGTTGAAGGAGAAATATTTTACTTTTTTTCCAAACTATAGGCCACTAAGTTTTCAATTCATGATTATCCCTTGCAACCACTGTACAATATAAAAGTGAGAAAAGAGGTAAAATATTTAGGATAATCGTCTGTAAAGATAAAGCAATATCTGAGGAGAAGAAAGTCCTTAGCAATATGGAAAACTGTAAATTAAATGGCTGCAATGAGATATCACCATCTTTAGAAGAATCCTCCTAACCAAAACAGATAGCTTATCCAGGCTGATTTACCCAGCATGCTCTCTGTCAGCGCCGCCATACATTATTTAGTCCTGTTTGCTGGCTGGTTGTGCTTGCGCCCTCTGATCTGCAGTTGGTCAGTGACCTTGTTGGAGCTCACACTAGCTGACTTGGCCAATGTTGCTTGTTTTTTCTCTTTCACCTTTACTACCTTTACCTTTATGTTTGTTTCCCCAAATAGGTTCTTCGCTGCATCCTAATGGCAATCTGAATTAGGAGCAGGTGGAAGTGAGTGTTTGTCTGCTTTATTTTTACCTGAGTCTAAGCTTTCCTCAGCTGTCTGTGACTGACTGGGTCCTGGAGGTGTGCTCTCCTCCACCTCAGGCTCTGTCTCCGGGTGCTTTTCCATCTTTTTGTATGACGCGGTCACATAAGGGCTGTTGGTGGCCCCAGACAGATGTTTCATGGTGATAAATTCATGATTCAATGCATTAATGGGAGTGATCCGTCTTGAAGGATTAATATCCAGTATCTGCTTGAGAAGATCAATGAAAGATAGTAAATCTGCCTTTTCAAAAGGATCCTTTGCCTGTGGTCGCAGGTTTTGCAGGTCATCCAGAGAGTTCAAGTCGGAATAAACTCCATGACGTAGGACAATCTGCTCTCCGGAGTCGTTAACATATTCATCTGCTGTTTTCAGCAACCAACTGTATGTAAATTCCCCCGTGACACACTTAAAAAAGGTGTCTGTGCTAAATGCACAGGTCAACAAAGTATCATGAGGCTGACCTAAAAGTTTAATCATCACGCTTAAAGTTTCGTATTCAGAGCCTGAGGGAAACAGGTGGCGACCAAGGTATAGAAAAGATAGAACACATCCTAGACCCCACATATCTATAGCTTCATCCAAAGGAAAGTCCAGGATGACATCCGGGGATCTGTAAGAGAGTGGCTGCTTGAATCTTAAATTCGTTAAATTATAGGTTCTGGTAGAAAGACCGAAATCTATCAACTTGACGCTCAATGGCTGCAGCACATGGTCAACTAGCATGATGTTGTCACATTTTATATCTCTGTGTGTCACACCCATGTTTTTAAGGACATTTAAAGCTACAAGCAATTGCTGAGCAATAACTCGGATCTCGTTGACGTCTAAAGGAACAAAATACTTACATTTGATGAAGTCATGCAGATTTATATCCAGCCTTTCCAAAGCAAGGCAGAACTGGTTCTGGTAATCAAAATGTTCCAAAAAACACACTATATTTGATTTGTCAGTCTTAAATTCTCTGAGTGCCTTTAAAATTTTCATTTCATTCTTACCTGAGGCATACTTACCTTGCTTTACTACCTTTATGGCCACTGTCTCATCTGTGCCCAGTTTTTTGCAACTCACAACTTGTCCATAACCTCCGCACCCCAAAATATCTTCCACTAAGTATTGGTTTGTTTTGCTACAAAGAACAGTATTTTTCTGGACGTTGAAATCTGCTTTAGAAGGAATTCCTGCCATTTCCAAGAAACAAAGGGCTGAAAAATATCTCTTAAAACCACGATGTTCCTTCAGAGATCAGGGAGAATTTCAAGCGGCAGAGAAGCTTAGAAACTCGTCTGTGACGTCAAGAGTCAATGGCGTCATTTAACTTTGATCTTTGTCAGGACGGGATAACGTCATAGCGCACCATGGAACGGAGTTAATTCAATTCAATTCAGTTTTAGCATTAAGTGAGCATTAAGTTGTTGCCTAACTTAGTGAAGGCTTTGAAGCCTAGGGAAACGCGTATCCAGGAAGTATTACGGTCGAATTGATTTACTGCTTTACTGTTCTGTCAGTGTGCCGTGTTATTCCTACCTGAGCCTGGCGACAGCTGCTCTCAGGTCAGTTTATTCCACGGCTGCCGGGACCTGAGATACGGAACAGCAGCGGTTCGTCCCCCGCTGTCGTTTCAGCTTCAGTCTGTGGTCCGGTACCGGCGGGTAAGGTTGTTTCCTGTCAGGAAACAGCAAGTCAAGACCCAGTTCTGAGAGTTTTCCACTGTGATGGAGTTTCCTCCAGCAGCAGAAGCTGAAGCGCCCCCTTGTGGTTAAAGCAAAGAACACCCTGTCCTTATGGGAGGGGACTTGCTGCAGCAAGAGTTCAGCCACTTAAAAACTTAGAAACAGAAATGTTGGCCAACAGAATCATGGGGAAATATATATATATAATATATAATATATATATATATATATATATATATACATATTATATATATATATATAATATATATATAGAGAGAGAGAGAGAAGAGAGGAGAGAGAAGAGTTTGCATGTTCTTCCCCGTGCATGCGTGGGTTAAAATAATAGGGATTTAGGAATAAAAACAGGATGAAGCAACTGAACATTAAAGTCTGATAATAATAATTCATAGACTTAGATGCTGTATTTCTTTTGTTTACGTCACTTTCCGGGTCACATGACGTATCGCCATCATCATTGTCATCATCATCATCGTCATCAGCTCCTACTACAGCCCCCCCCCCCCCCCCCCATTTTGTTTTTGTCTAAATTAGAATAAATTTAAAAATATTGAAATGAGGAAAGCGTTATTACGCTATTACGTTTGTTGTTGTTTATCGCCTCGCTGATCATAAATAAAGACTAATTGACGCAAAGCACGCCCCCCTCCTCCTCCTCCTCCTCCTCCTCCTCTCCATCCCTCCATCTCTCCTCTCCAGGCAGCAGGATGGACGTCGTAAATCAGGTACAGAATCGAAGCATCCTACTCTTATTTAGGCTCGGTCTGTTCGGTCGGGGTTCGGTTTCGGCTCGGGGGCGTTCTGTTTGTGTCCTCCTTTGCACTGATGCAGTTATGAGCATGAGCTCGGGTCCCGGACCAGTATTCGGGTGTTTCTGTTGGCTTGGTTCTGGTTTTATTCCTTCCCTGCAGGAAAATCACCTGAATCAGGAATTTTTCTGCGGGAATGACGTGAAATCAAGGTGTGCGCGCGCGGCTTTGTGTGTGTGGTTGTAAAATGGCAGCTGGGGGAGGAAGAGGAGGAATCTTCCTCTCTGGTGCCGCTGATGCACATCATCGCTCGGCGCTGATGTTGCATTTCGATCCGAATCTCTGGGTTCTGATCTGGTAGATGTTTCTCAGTAACTAAGGGGAAGCTTTGGGTTCTCCTATTCCTCCGCAACAACTGGAGATGAGGACACGTTTCAAATCAGTTCCCTGCAGGAACCGAGTCAGTTTTCTGGAGGATTGGCTGTTTAGCTGATATGAGGCACAATTTGTTCTGAATTAAGGGAACCAGGCAAGAACCAATGAAGCAGGGTGTTTCTTGATTTTCTTCTCCAGAAGGTCCGACTCAGCCAGAAACAGCCAACAATGAGAATCTGTAAAAATTCTTGAAAACTGTTGAAACATTTCCCCATTAACAACAAGGGGAGCTGTAGTGATAAACCCTGTCCTGTTTGGACCTCCATCTCTCAGCCATCCTTTCCATCAGAACCATCAGGAGGTTGGACGTTCGTTGACTGAGATTCCCTCACATTAGATTTCAGCTTAATATGGTTCTATACAAACTGGACCTGAAGGTTCTGTTTAACTTCTCAGATCTCCTACAGAAAGCACTGTAGGCACACACAGTGACTGTTGGTGGTCTGAGTTCCTGCCCCCAGAATAAGAGGGAATCACCACAGCAAGCAGCCGTGTCCCTGGTTCTGACACCATCGCATTAGCTTTTATCAGGGAGAACTGAAGGAAGTAGATGTGTTGGATCTTCATGCAGTTGTTGCATTTTCATGGTTCCTCAGTCATCTTCCCTCAGTGTGATCTAATCATCGCTTCCTGCTTCCAGCTGGTCTCATCAAGCAGGAAGCAGCTTCATAAATAAAGTGATGAAAACAGCTGTCAGCTCTCACCTGAACAGGTAAGTTGCTTTGTCTGGACATCTGTATCCTCAGAGTGATGGATGAACACTGGTTCACCATTGGAGGAAATCCAAAGCTTCAGGGAAAACAAACTTTGATCCAATTTGTCTTCCAGGCGAAATTATGATCTTATTTATCTCTCAATTCTTTCTTGTAATTTTATTTCATTAATATTGTAATTTCAGGTTCTATTTTGTTGCAGAATCTGGTCTTGTTTAAAAAACTGTTTTTTATTTTCTTCTGAATAAACTGAGAAGGGTGGCGATAAAAAACAGTATTTTCCAGCCATTACTAGACATCAGAGGAAGAAGAATTAACAACTACAAAGATGAATTCATAGAAGGAAGGATGATGAAGAGATGCACAATGCAGCAGGAAGTAGTACTATTAGATCTTCATCACCTGTCTTTGCTCCGGATCTTTGATTCCAGGATCTGACTCCGAATTATCTGGATCATATGAGGCCACCTGTGAACCGGAACACACAAAGATCCAAAACAGAGGTGATGTATCACCTTGATTGATTTTTTTGGAACACTGGAACAATCTGAAATATCAGCCAAACTGACTGGAGATTTAGCTGAAGGTGTGAAAACCTGGCTCAGCATCTAAATGGGAAAATCTACGTCCGTACCGTAACAGATGCAACCTGGGGCCTCTTTTCCACCTGAGAACATCGGTTTTATCTAAATGCAGCTTTTCCACCAGCAGATCTCCAACTTTCCAACGTAGAAAACTGATTTCAGACTAGTTTAAACAACACCAGCTCATCTCAGAACATTTTGGATCCAGAACCATCTGCTCCAGTCCAACACAGACTGCAGTATTGAATTTCCTCCAGTCTCTGAGTCAGTTTAGTGTTTCTGTGTTGCAGGGGGATGAGTTCTGCTTATTTCAGTTGTCAGACAGTCATTTTTTCCTCATCAGAACCTCTCACTGTGGTCCGATGCCCTTTCTGTTCAAGCATCCTCAGCATAAGTACTTACACTTATTCATCATATTCCTATTTTGATTTTGAACAGGTCCAGTTTCTACAGAACCATCCAGAGCTGAAATCAAATGGAAGAGAATGAGAGTGTGGGTGTGTCTCTCTTTTTGTGACCCAGTTAAACTTTGACTGATGGTTCTGATGGAAAGGATGGCTGACATATGGAGGACAGGACAGGGGTTATTACTGCTGTAATCCAACTACCATTACTGTCTATGTTTAGCAGGGTTTTGCCCTAAACACCATATGATAATCAGAACCAGAAGCTGACTCTGCTGCACATGGTCGGGGTTTACCAACTCTGTGGGTGGAGTAGAAATAGAAGAAGAATCTCATGCACTGTGACACACGGTGAGAGTCTGAGAACTACCAATGAAGACCAGCCTCTCTCCGAGAAAGGATCACAGGGAGGAAGAGGAAGGCCTGAGAACTGGATAAGCTAGAGATGCACCAATTAATAAGTTGGAGGTCCAAATCAGCCAGTTTTGGTTCTGAAGAAATACTGAAAACTTTTTTCTATTCATTAAACTATCCGTTTCTATCATTAAAGACCAGGACCAGAGGAGTCCGAGACCCGTTTCTATCAGAAAAGGCCAGGACCAGCACAGTCCGAGACCCGTTTCTATTGTTAAAGACCAGGACCAGCAGAGTCCGAGACCCGTTTCTATCATTAAAGACCAGGACCAGCAGAGTCCGAGACCCGTTTCTATCATTAAAGACCAGGACCAGCACAGTCCGAGACCTGTTTCTGTCAGAAATGATCAGGACCAGCAGAGTCCGAGACCCGTTTCTATCAGAAAAGACCAGGACCAGCAGAGTCCAAGATCCATTTCTATTGTTAAACACCAGGACCAGCAGAGTCCAAGACCTGTGAGTGGAGGAGAGAAAGAAGGATGAATAGAATAAAAGATTACACCCTGCTTGCTTATACACAAAATAACACTCGGTATTTATGAATGTAAAATGTACTTAGTGAGAAGTGCAGCCCAATTTAGATCATCTGTGTATCTATCAACACCTGTGTGGATGCGCTTTGTATACAAGGTTTCTCCACAAAAATAAGCAATAGGGAGTTTGAGGACCCACCGACCTGCCCCGTGGTCCCCGGGCGGACACTGAGGAGATCCGAGCCACAGACATCCAAAGGCCCCCCAAAGCACAGGAACCCCAGGAGAGCCACCGCCGGGACCACCGCAACCCCCCCAGAGAAGAGCAGTGGAGAGTCCCAGGGGAGCCACCCAGCAGCGACAGTGCAGAAGCCCCAGGGAACCGCAGCGACGAGCCCACAGGCCCCACCGGCAGCCATCCACGCCCGAGCAGATCCAGCCATGGACCCAGAGACCCAAGGCCCCAGGACACACCACCCCCAAGGCAGAGACCCGACAGGGCCCAGGGGTCCAGGCCCCGGCAGCCAACCACCGGGAATGAGCCAGCACACACCAAAGCCCCCAGCCCCGGACACCGAGAACCACAAGTACACCAGCGGGCAGAGACTCCAACCACTGGCAGGCAGGGTGGCGGGGAGGAAATAGGCCCCCCATAATATGGGGTCCAAGACCCAACCTGTCACAAAAAAAAAAAAACAGGCCCTCACAGTCACAGTCACCCACTCCCATCCTCATCCACACACATAAAATCACTCGCTCCCAACGTAGAGACAAACAACAATGGACGTCATACACTCACTCACACTCCCCATGCATACTCTATACTCCAGGGTCCGTGCGCCGGCAGCCCCTAGGGGCAACCAGCCCCCGGACCCAGGAAGTGGTCCCCTTCCCTCCTGGGGCAGAGACAGGCAGACAGGCCCAGACCCGGGCGGTCCCGGCCCTGCCCGGCTCCCACCCAGAACCCAGTCCCCAACAACCGCAATCCACCTCCGGAGAGGGGGCTATGTACAAAAGAGGGGTCCACATGGCCCAAACCAGTCAGAGACCCGTTTCTATCATGAAAGACCAGGACCAGCAGAGTCCGAGACCCGTTTCTATCATTATAGACCTGGACCACCAGAGTCCGAAACCCGTTTCTATCAGAAAAGACCAGGACCAGCAGAGTCCGAGACCCGTTTCTATCATTATAGACCTGGACCACCAGAGTCCGAAACCCGTTTCTATCAGAAAAGACCAGGACCAGCACAGTCCGAGACCTGTTTCTATCAGAAAAGACCAGGACCATCAGAGTCCGAGACCCGTTTCTATCAGAAAAGACCAGGACCAGCAGAGTCCAAGACCCATTTCTATTATTAAAGACCAGGACCAGCAGAGTCTGAGACCCGTTTCTATCAGAAAAGACCAGGACCAGCAGAGTCCAAGACCCATTTCTATTATTAAAGACCAGGACCAGCAGAGTCTGAGACCCGTTTCTATCAGAAAAGACCAGGACCAGCAGAGTCCGAGACCCGTTCCTATCAGAAAACACCAGGACCAGCACAGTCCGAGACCTGTTTCTATTATTAAAGACTAGGACCAGCAGAGTCCGAGACCCGTTTCTAGCATTAAAGACCAGTACCAGCACAGTCTCATGCCTTTCATCTGTGAGCTGCTCTATAAAGATGCTCTCCTTTCCACAGCTCTTTGTCAGAGAATTAAAAACTCCTGTTAGTAGATGTCAAGCATTCGTTTAATGTCCTTGCTGGATCTTTCCCTGGATTCACCGGTTTGGCCTTGGCCCTACCGGACCTCTGGCGAGTTTCTGATTTCAGGACAACGGCCTTGTTTTTTTGCCTCAACCTTGGAGTATTGTTTAACACATGGACTTGTTATCCTGCATTTGCCTTCTTGTTGAGCCCTGCCTGGCTCCTGGATTTTGGATTGTTGACACTATTGCAGAGATTAAAGCCAGAGATCAAGCTCCCCTCCTTGATCCCGAAAAGGTTAGTGGCTATTCCTTGGAGTCACTAACCACTAACCTGTTCTCTCCCTTTGCAGAAGTTCCTGCCTGTTCCTGCAGAGGGTTCCTGACTCCTACCAGTTTTTCTGTTAAATCTTTTCAAACGTCCTTAGTTATTGCCTGAAATTTCTGGGTCCACATTCTGGTGCTTTACACTGAATCCAGTTTCTATCAGGAAAGACCAGGACCAGCTGAGTCTGAGACCAGTTTCCATCCTTCAAGGTTTCTTTCATGGCATCTTTCTATGGAAGAAACAACTGGCTTGCTTTTCACAGTGTCACACATTAATCACTATTTAAAGGTGTGATTAATCATGAAATAATTCAGGATTATTTCAAAAGCTTCTTTGGTTCCTAAACAAGCAAAATGACACCGCTGATCCAGGAAATACTTGGACCTTGCTGACAGCCTTTCCACCAAACAGCTTCAGACTTTAGCAGCAGGACAGGTTCTTACAGTCAGAGGGTAGAGGATAACAGGTTTCTTTGAGCCCATCTGAAGTTGAGCTGAGCTGGACGTAATGAGGTTTGTGTAAAAGTTCAAATCTGAGGTGTTCCTCAACACATCACCATCAGGTCTGTAAACCACTAGCACCAGCATTCATCTGGTTCTGTCTAGACTGGGTCAGTTAGATTCTATTTTAGCCAGATCAGTCTGCTTGTTAGATACGAATGGTTCTGATCCAACCGAGCCAGGCTGCTTCTGACCTAAATGGCTCTTATTATGACCCAAAGCCAACTTTTGGCCAGATTTGGATTTCTGGGACTTTGATTTCGGTCAGTCTCAAATTCATTTCTGGTCATCTGGCCGTATTCTGTCAGACATATTCTGGTCAGGTGACCTAAGCTCCTCCCACTTTCAGCCGGCTCATACACCTGCTGACAGAAAACGAGCTGAGCCGGCATGTCTGTTTTTGTGCTGTTTATTAACCACTGTGTCTCTGTTTGCTCCCGCAGCTTGTGGCCCAGGGCCAATTCAGGGTCCTGAAGGTTCCTCTGGGCTTCATCAAGGTCTTGGAATGGGTGAGTTCTTCAGAACACACACAGGTTCTGTCTCCTCACATGTGATGATAAGGTTTCTGTCTTACTGGTGAAATTTAGTGTCTAGGAGATGCTGGTACTTTTAGTTCCTGCTTCAACTCATCTGTGGAGTCTCATCTGTCTCAGCTCCATGACTGTGATATCTTCTCCATCTTGCTCCAGTTCTTCGCCATCTTTGCCTTCTCCACCTGTGGCAGTTATTCTGGGATGTTCAAGATGGCAGTGGAGTGTAAGAACCGGACGGAGAGCAACCTCGGAATAGAAGTGCAGTTCGAGTATCCATTCAGGTCCGAACATTTCTCTTTAAATGTCTGAGCGTGCTGATGGAAGAACATTCAAAGTTTGTGGATTATTTCACTTGCCAAAAACCGCAAATTAAAATAGACTAATCAGAACTTGTTTGTCACCATGTTGCTGCCCCTGATTGCTCTTCATCATCACTGACTGACTCTTCTTTTGTTAGACTTCACCAGGTGTACTTTGACGCCCCAATTTGTAAGGAGAGGAACACGAAGCGCATCTTCCTGGTTGGTGACTACTCCTCCTCAGCGGAGTTCTTTGTCACCATCGGAGTCTTCGCCTTCCTCTACTCCACAGCGGCTCTCAGCATCTACATCTTCTTCTACGAGAAGTATAAGGAAAACAACAAGGGGCCACTGATTGTAGGTGCATCATGCGGCTGCCCAGATCACATATGTGAGATGTTGTTCACACTCTGAGGTTCCCTGTTGTTCTGACCTTGGTGCTGTTTTAGGATCTGGGAGTGACAGGAATTTTTGCCTTCATGTGGTTAGTGAGTTCAGCAGCTTGGGCCAAAGGTCTATCCGACGTGAAGACGGCGACTGATCCAAATAAGGTCATCACCTTGATCAATGCCTGTGATGAGAAAGGGAACACCTGCCGTGAAGTCCATGACCCGGTCATGTCTGGACTCAACACCTCTGTGGTAAGACTGAGTTAGGCTGAGTCTTTGTGAAACAAGGAACTCCAAACTCTGCAGTTTGCTAAATATCCTTCATCCAACAAAAGTAAATAAATATATTTTCAGTCTGGTCTGCTCCCCAGTACCCAGTGTGTTCCCACCAAAAACAGAAACCCCCACGATGTCTATGGGGGGGCGAGGAGGTTGATTCTCATTTTTATTCTGAGGCTGTAAAAACATCAGGGCCTGTGTTCCCAAAGCTCCTCAGAGTCTCTCAGAGAGCTCCTATCTTAGCCTAAACATTCCTGCCAAGGACTCCCAGCTTCAGAGTGATTCAGTTCTCTGCTGAGAGCGACTCTGAGGAGGAGACGACAGAAACTCTTCTTAGTGAGGAGGTGTGGTTGACCCCATTACTAGGTGTGATGCTGTCTTCTAAGAGCTGTGATTGGTTGTTAAAAACGACAAAAAAAAAAACAAGTGCGCTCTCAGTAATCAATGGAGAGAAATTAACTGATAGAATTTAGACTGGATTCAAAAATGTTTAAATCATGATGATAAAACTTTGCAAAATTAAATTAATTGTCACACAGCATCAACATGTTCAAACATAGCTTATTTACATGATCATCATTATTATGATTTATTATTACGTTTACTCTCCATGCTGGTCGTTTTCATGCTGCATCTATTTCATATGAATTCATTTCATATTAATATTAATTTCAGCATTTTACTGTGATCTCCTTCTTGTTTAATGAGGTTTAGTTTGGTAAAATGAGGAAAAAAGATGGAGAAAAGTGAAGTGAAAAGAGGAGCAGAGCCTGCTGGTGGAGGAGAAGAGAGGAGTGTTGAAAGGTAGATTTGGTCCTGGGATCACGGTGGGAACCAACAGACGTTCCCAGCAGATCAATGTTCCCTCTGCTTTCAGCACCAGCCTGGAATGTGAGCAGCTCTGGTTCCTGCTGCATTCAGAAGCTAGAGAGGAGATAGCAGCACACCAGAGAACTTCTTGTTCAGTTTTTATTTGTACTCGTACTTGTCGTCTTCCGCTTTATCCGGGACCGGGTCGTGGGGGCAGCACACTCAGCAGAGACCCCAAGACGTCCCTCTCCCCAGACACCTCCTCCAGCTCCTCTGGGGGGAGCCCAAGACGTTCCCAGGCCAGCTGAGAGACATAGTCCCTCCAGCGTGTCCTGGGCCTCCTCCCGGTGGGACGTGCATGGAACACCTCCAGAGGAAGGCGTCCAGGAGGCATCCTGTATAGATGCCCGAGCCACCTCAACTGGCTCCTCTCGATGTGGAGGAGCAGCAGCTCAACTCCGAGCCCCTCCTGGATGGCTGAGCTCCTCACCCTATCTCTAAGGCAGTGCCCGGCAACCCTACGGAGGAAGCTCATTTCAGCCGCTTGTATCCGGGATCTCGTTCTTTCGGTCATGACCCAAAGTTCATGGCCATAGGTGAGGGAAGGAACGTAGACCGACCGGTAAATCGAGAGCTTCGCTTTTCGGCTCAGCTCTCTCTTCAACACAACGGACCGGCACAGCACCCCCATTACTGCGGCATCTGCACCGATCGTTCTGTTGATCTCCCGCTCCATTCTTCCCCCACTCGTGAACAAGACCCTGAGATACTTAAACTCCTCCACTTGAGGCAGGAACTCCCCTCCAACCTGAAGAGGACAGGCCACCCTTTTCCGGTCGAGACCATGGCCTCAGACTTGGAGGAGCTGATCCTCATCCCAGCCGCTTCACACTCTGCTGCGAACCGCCCCAGCGCATGCTGTAGGTCTTGGCTAGAGGGGGCCAGCAGGACGACGTCATCTACAAAAAGAAGAGACGAAATCCTCTGGTCCCCAAACCAGACCCCCTCCGGCCCTTGGCTGCGCCTAGAAATCCTGTCCATGCAAGTTATGAACAGGACCGGTGACAAAGGGCAGCCCTGCCGGAGTCCAACATGCACCGGGAACAGGTCTGACTGAGTGTCGGCAATGCGAACCAAACTCCTGCTCCACTTGTACAGAGACCGGATGGCCCCTAGTAAAGGGCCCCCGATTCCATACTCCTGGAGCACCCCCCACAGGGCATCACGAATGACAGAGTGGAATGCTTTCTCCAGGTCCACAAAACACATGTGGACCGGTTGGGCAAACTCCCATGAGCCCTCGAGTACCCTTAGAGGGTATAGAGCTGGTCCAGTGTTCCACGGCCGGGACGAAAACCACACTGCTCCTCCTGAAGCCGAGGTTCGACTATCGGCCGGACTTTCCTCTCCAATACCCTGACGTAGGCCTTACCAGGGAGGCTGAGGAGTGTGACCCCCTGTAGTTGGAAACAACACCTCCGGTCACCCTTCTTATGAAGGGGGACCACCACCCCAGTCTGCCAGTCCAGAGGCACTGTCCCCGACCGCCACGCAATGTTGAAGAGGCGAGTCAACCATGACAGCCCCACAACATCCAGAGACTTGAGGTACTCAGGGCAGATCTCATCCACCCCCGAAGCCCTGCCACCGTGGAGCTTTTTAACCACCTCGGTGACTTCAGCCTGGGTGATGAAAGAGTCCAATCCCGAGTCCCCAGCCTCTGTTTCCACCAGCGAATGCGTGATGGCAGGATTGAGGAGATCCTCGAAGTACTCCTTCCACCGCCCAATAATGTCCCCAGTCGAGGTCAGCAACCTCCCACCCCCACTGTAAACAGTGTTGGCGTAGCACTGCTTCCCCCTCCTGAGGCACCGGACGGTTTGCCAGAATCGCTTCGAGGCCAACTGGTAGTCTTTCTCCATGGCCTCACCGAACTCCTCCCAGGGCCGAGTTTTTGCCACTGCCACCACCTGGGCCGCGGCACACTTGGCCTTACGGTACTCGTCAGCCGCCTCAGGAGTCCCACAAGCCAACCACAGCCGATAGGACTCCTTCTTCAGCTTGACAGCATCCTTTACTGCCGGTGACCACCACCTGGTTCGGGGAATGCCGCCGCGACAGGCACCGCAAACCTTACGGCCACAGCTACGGGCGGAGAACATGGTCCACTCGGACTCTATGTCTCCAACATCCCTCGGAATCTGGTCAAAGCTCTCCCGGAGGTGAGAGTTGAATGCATCCCTGGCCAAGGGCTCCACCAGACGTTCCCAGCAGACCCTCACTATGCGCATGGGCCTGCCAAGTTTGTCCGGCTTTCTCCTCCTCCAGCGGATCCAACTCACCACCAGGTGGTGATCAGTGGACAGCTCAGCCCCTCTCTTCACCCGAGTGTCCAAAACATGCGGCCGAAGGTCTGACGATACGACAACAAAGTAGATCATTGACCTCCTGCCTAGGGTGTCCTGGTGCCAAGTGCACTGATGGACACCCTTATGTTTTAACATGGTGTTCATTATGGACAATCCGTGACTAGTGACTAGCTCCCCCAGTGGGCCCACCACCTGCAGGGGGAACCGTGAGGGACCGGTGCAAAGAGGATTGGGCGGCGGACAAAGGTGGAGACCTCGGCGGCCCGATCCCCGGATGCTTAGGCTGGCTCTAGGGACGTGGAATATCACCTTGCTGGGGGGGAAGGAGCCTGAGCTTGTGTGGGAGGTCGAGAGATATCGACTAGAAATAGTAAGGCTCGGGGTTCTCTGTGAATATGGGCCCTGATTGAAGTAAGAAGAAAATCTGAAAATATTGGAAAAAACCCAGTAAATGAAGCATCTGAAGGAAACACTGGAAAGGATGCACTGGTAAAAACATCTGGTTGAAAATGTTATTGTAATAAATATTTTCACTGATTTATAAATAAATACAATCTGATGGGAAACTCTGTTAAATGATCTAATTTATAGTGTTGAGACCTACACTCACCGGCCACTTTATTAGGTACACCTTGCTAGTACCGGGTTGGACCCCCTTTTGGCTTCAGACCTGCCTTAATCCTTGGTGGCATAGATTCAACAAGGTACTGGAAACATTCCTCAGAGAGTTTGGTCCATATTGATATGATAGCATCACATAGATGCTGCAGATTTGTCGGCTGCATCCATGATGTGAATCTCCCGTTCCACCACATCCCAAAGGTGCTCTATTGGATTGAGATCTGGTGACTGGAGGCCATTTGAGTCCAGTGAACTCATTATCATGTTCAAGAAACTAGTCTGAGATGATTCGTGCTTTATGACATGGAGCGATATCCTGCTGGAAGTAACCATCAGAAGATGGGTACACTGTGGTCATAAAGGGATGGAGATGGTCAGCAACAATACTCAGGTAGGCTGTTGCGTTGACACGATGCTCAATTGGTACTAAGGGGCCCAAAGTTTGCCAAGAAAATATCTCCCAGACCATTACAACCCCACCACCAGCCTGAACCGTTGATACAAGGCAGAATGGATCCATGCTTTCATGTTGTTGACGCCAAATTCTGACCCTACCATCCGAATGTCGCAGCAGAAATCGTGACTCATCAGACCAGGCAACGTTTTTCCCAATCTTTTATTGTCCAATGTTGATGAGCCTGTGCGAATTGTAGCCTCAGTTTCCTGTTCTTAGCTGACAGGAGTGGCACCTGGTGTGGTCTTCTGCTGCTGTAGCCCATCCGCCTCAAGGTTCAACGTGTTGTGCGTTCAGAGATGCTCTTCTGCATGCCTTGGTTGTAACGAGTGGTTATTTGAGTTACTGTTGCCTTTCTGTCAGCTCGAACCAGTCTGGCCATTCTCCTCTGACCTCTGGCATCAACAAGGCATTTTCATCCACAGAACTGCTGCTCACTGGATATTTTCTCGTTTTCGGACCATTCTCTGTAAACCCTAGAGAAAGCCTCACAAATGTGTGAGCATTTACACAGCAATGACCTGTTTGAAGAGTTTCAGTCAAGTTTCAGAGCTCATCATAGCACTGAAACAGCTCTGCTAAAGGTCACTAATGATATTCTTATTGCCTCAGATAATGGACTTGTGTCTGTACTGGTTCTGTTAGATCTCAGTGCTGCATTTGATACAGTCGATCATAATATTCTCTTAGAAAGGCTGGAATATGCTGTAGGGATCAGGGGAACAGCGCTAGGCTGGTTTAAATCTTATTTGTCTGACAGATTCCAGTTTGTTCATGTAAATGATAAATCATCTTTAAACTCCAGGGTTAATTGTGGAGTACCACAGGGTTCAGTACTTGGGCCACTTCTCTTTACTATATATATGCTTCCAATAGGTAAAATTATCAGGCAGCATAGGATAAATTTTCACTGTTACGCTGATGATACTCAGCTTTACTTATCCATAAATCCTGATGAGCCCAACCAGTTAGACTACAAGCATGTCTTGAAGACATAAAAACTTGGATGACTTTAAATGTTTTGCTTCTAAATTCAGACAAGACAGAAGTTGTTGTCTTTGGACCAGAGTCTTTAAAAAAGAAACTGCTTAGTCAATCACTTAACCTGGATGGCATTAAATTAACCTCCGATAATAAAGTAAAAAACCTTGGTGTTATTTTTGACCAGGACATGTCATTTAAATCCCATATTAAACAGGTTTCTAGGATTTCCTTCTTTCACCTCCGGAACATTGCCAAAATTAGAAATATCCTGTCCAGGAGTGACGCTGAAAAACTAGTCCATGCATTTGTTACTTCAAGGCTGGACTATTGTAATTCTTTACTATCAGGATGTCCACAAAATGCAGTTAAAGCCTTCAGCTGATTCAAAATGCTGCAGCAAGAGTTCTGATGAAAATTAAAAAGAGAGATCATATTTCCCCTACTTTAGCTTCCCTTCATTGGCTCCCTGTTAAATCCAGAATAGAATTGAAATTCTCCTCCTCACATATAAAGCCCTTAATGATTTAGCTCCATCATACATCAGAGACCTGATTGTTCCATACGTTCCTAACAGAGCACTTCGTTCTCAGACTGCAGGTTTACTGGTGGTTCCTAGAGTCTCTAGAAGTAGAATGGGAGGCAGATCCTTTAGTTATCCGGCTCCTCTCCTGTGGAACCAGCTACCGGTTTTGGTCCGTGAGGCGGAGACCCTGTCTACTTTTAAGGCTAGGCTTAAAACTTTCCTTTTTGAAAAAGCTTATAGTTAGAGTGGCTTAGTTGGATGGAGTAAGGGGGAGTCAGGTTTAGCCTAAACCGGCTCAGTTATGGTTGAGGTGCAAACACACCCTCCATTTCAGTCTGACAGAGAGAGGTATCCCAATCCTTGTGGTTTTTATTATAACAATGACCATCAGTGGGACCCTTTGTGGGGTGCCTTGAGACGACATTGTTGTAAATAAGTGACGTCTTACTAAATAATCTGAACTGAAACTATCTGTGTAGTTATGCTGCTATAGGCTTAGGCTGCTGGAGGACATAATGACCACTTTCACCCTCTTTGCTACATTCTCACACTACTCTCCAATTTTGCATTATTTGCTGTTATTTCAGCTTTTAACTTTGTTCTCTCTCTTTTCTCTTACTAAAAGCTACACCTGGCCTGACTCTGTGTCTACCTGTGACACCTTTCTGGAGAGGGGAATCGTCCGAGCTTCTGCTGGCAACAACTTAATGCTCACCCTCTACCGATGATCCACATGGCCCTGTCTTTTAGTGTTTAACCCTTTCTCTCTCCTAGACATAGCTACTGACTGAGCTTTTACTGTAACTAACTCTATGTGCTCTCTTCAGACTCTAACCTTGAAAACTGGCTCAGAGTTTATCTGTTCTTTCTTTCTAGGTGAAACGACTAAAGGAGCTACATCCATTAACATTTACTTTTCCTTCCCATAGAAAGTACTCCTGGATCAGTGCTTCTTTGTTCTCTTTGTGTCTCTGCTCTGTTCTCTCTAACCCCCAGTCGGTCGTGGCAGATGGCCGCTCACACTGAGCCTGGTTCTGCTGGAGGTTTCTTCCTGTTAAAAGGGAGTTTTTCGTCTCCACTGTCGCTACATGCATGCTCAGTATGAGGGATTCCTGCAAAGTCAACGCCAGTGACTGTCCACTGTCTCTACATGCTCATCCAGGAGGAGGGAATGCTGCAAGTCACTGACTGGATGCAATCTGCTGGGTTTCCTTAGATAGACAAACTTTTTATCCTATTTGAATAAATAACTGAATCTGACTCCTGACATTGTTATTTTGGACTTATCACATGGCACAGTGTGTTACATAAAAAATGTTCATTATACGACTACATTCTATATAATGTATATCTACATTATATCAGATAAGTTTTTTTTATGGTATAATTCTGAAGCTCTTCTGATTTTCGACGACTCCTCCTTTCCTCAGGTAGTGTACTAACACTGTCCAAGGATGGTGAGCGATGCCTGATCCAGTCACTGGAGTTGACCAATCAGAGTACAGCATCCTCATTATAGGAAATAGACTCCTCCCTCCGTATCATTTTCCTCCTACAGTTCTTCCACAGAATCTTTGACAAAGTTTTTCTTCACTACTGAAGCAATGAGGAACCTGTAAGCTGTGTTTCTTTGCAGGCCTTTGGTTTTATTAATCTGGTCCTGTGGGTCGGAAACCTCTGGTTCGTCTTTAAGGAGACAGGGATCATCGCTCCTTTCATGCGAGGTCCGCCTCCCCAGGGTAAACCTGCGCCCGATGCCTACGGCCAGCAGGGGGCGTATGAACCAGACCCATACGCCAGCAACCAGGGAGGTTACCAACCTGAATACAACCAGCCAGGATACAACCAGGTGAGCCAATGAGCAGGTAACTGCCAAAACAGAACCAGTACCAAGTGTGTTGGGGGCGGGGCGTTCAAGTATCTAATAAATCTAAAGAGCGATATTTAAGACCTTTATTCTCCAACCACTCAGAACTGAGGCCATGTCTACCACCTAAAAACACGTAGAACTGAGTCCTGCGAGATAACAAAGGCAATTGGCAGGACTAAAACAGGAAAATCACCAGGGTCAGATGGACTGGGAGCTTCTTTTTATAAAATCGTTAAAGAGGAATTAACCCCACTACTATATGACTCATTTAACTATAGTCTTGGGACTGGCAAGAGCCCTCCATCCTGGAAAGACGCTATTATATCTGTTATTCCAAAGGAAGGTAAAGACCAGGAATATTGCCACAACTATAGACCAATATCAGTTCTTAATGTTGACTACAAATTGTTTTCCTCCATCATAGCCAAAATGGAAAACTTAATGCAGGATTTGATCGATGAAGATCAGACTGGCTTTATCAAAGAAAGACAAACAAGACAATATAAGAAGGACTCTACATATCATAGAGCACCTACAAAGTAGAGGGGGTCGTGCAATTCTAGTAAGCATAGACGCAGAGAAAGCCTTCGACAGTGTAAATTGGAATTTTCTGTACAAAGTTTTTGGAAAATTTGGATTTAATGAGATATTTGTAAATTGTATTAAATCAATATATCAGAACCCAACAGCAAGGATTAAAATAAATGGCGATCTGTCAGGAAGATTTACACTGGAGAGGGGAACCAGACAGGGTTGCTGCCTCTCACCAAGCCTTTTTGCATTGTTTATAGAACCGCTAGCCCAGATGATTAGACAGGAAGAGGAAATAAAAGGAGTGGAGATAGGAGGGGAAGAACATAAAATAGGGCTGTTCGCAGACGCTATATTAATTTATTTAAAACATCCAGATGATAGCCTTTTAAAAACAATGAGACTTCTGGAGGAATACGGAAAATTCTCTGGATACAAAATTAATGTTGAAAAAACACAGATTCTAGCAATAAACTACTCTCCACAGCAGAAAATAAGGGACACCTACAAACTCAAGTGGAACGAAAAGTATATAAAATACTTGGGGGTAAACATAACCAAAGAAATTAGTAAACTCTATTAGGCAAACTATCCAAAGAGAAATCAAGATATTATGAAGCTACCATTGATGGTAGCACAAAAGCAATTTGTAGAATGGGACAAATGGATATCAAGGTTTATATGGAGTCGAAAGAAACCTAGGGTCAGATATAAAACACTTTAGCTTCCAAGGGACAGAGGAGGGCTGGGCTTGCTGGGCCTCAGGGAATACTTCTGGGCCACACAAATTAGACCCCTGGTGTATTGGTGCAATGATGATTATGTTTCAAGAAGGAAAAATATGGAAATAGGTATGAAAGGAATGGAAATCAGAAATCTAGTTGCACATAAAGGCTTATTAGGCAAACTAAGTAATGAGCTAGATTTAATAACCAGGGATACAATTGAAATATGGAACACAGTAGTTGACAGTTATAGATTAGAGAAAGAAACGAAGAGTCTGAACTGGTTTGCCTGGGACCCGAGGTTTAGACCGGGGGTTTATGATAAAGAGTTCAAGCATTGGGCAGATAAGGGGATTACAGCGACATGCAAAATGCTAGAACAAGATAGGCTGCTGAGTTTCGAGAACTTGAAGACAAAATTTAGACTGGGTGATCATGATCAATATCAATATCTACAGATAAGAGACTACTATGAGAAAGAGGTAAAAACTAAAATAGGTACAGTAATTGGAATATTTCAGAAGGCTCACGAGGGGAAGAACTGTAGAGCTATTTTGGTACTGTATTGGGGGTTGATGGGAGGCAGGGAAACATCTACTGTATATATTAAAGAAAATGGGAAAAGGAACTGCAGGAACATATAAGTGAGGATGAATGGTTTAAAATCTGTAAAACGCAGTGTACAGCCACTTGCTCCACAGTTTGGAGAGAATTCAATTGGAAAAATATAATCAGATTTTTTATAACCCCAAAGATTAGAAGGAGGATGGTAACCAGCTCTCAGCCATGCTGGAGACTCTGTGGTCAGATGGATGTGGGCCATATCCACATATCTTGGTCCTGCCGAAGGTTAATTGGATACTGGGATAACATATGTGTTATTTTGAAAAAAAAATACTCAGATATGGAATACCCAGATCATGTAAGACACTCTATTTGGGGTGTCTTACACACAACATAATTGAAAAAGAAGATGAATACCTGGGAAAAAATCTTGCTTTCTGCAACTAAGAAAGCCATCACAAGACTATGGTACAAAGACGAACCACCAGCTGTGGAGCGGTGGCTGGGCATCGTGGAGGAGATTTATGTGATGGAAAGACTCACTTATAAACTGAGACTGCAAGAAGACCAGTTTGTTGAAAATGGGAAAAATGGAGTGATTATAAAAACAAGGATGATACCACCTTCACAACAAGCCAAATGAACATTGATACGGAACAAATGAATATGGGTGTATATATGTTGATACCTCTCCACTGTAACTGTTTAAAGAAATGTTCAATAAAAAATAAGTAAAAAAAGAACTGAGTCCTGCGGCAACTACAGATCATTTTCATCAATGTCCCAGCTTGATTGTAAACACTCAGCCAGAATGTGGAAGTGACAGAGTGTTGGAGTTGGCTGAGGGGTTTCCAGTATCATGGCAGTTTGTCGGCATCATGGTAGCAGCAGGTCAGGATGCTGGGTGAACCATAGTGAAAGCATATCCATGATGCAGGTCCTGCTACATCTCACTAGCGTGGTCTGGTCATGGAGAACATGAAGCGTGGCTGATGATGCTCATGTCTAGAAATACTGTAACTGTCATACCCAGGGTGGCTGGCAGTGCTTCAATTAAATTATAATATTCTTGTGGCATGGCTGCTTTACACATCACATAGGTAGCTCCATGCAGCTTCTGCAACCCACCAATAAACCTCATGCTACCCTCGGACACCCTTCATTAGCCTTTAGGATGCAAAGCAGTTTCATTACAGGTGGACCTGAAGGTTCTGCTCAGAAAAGCCCTCCATGAGCTGACGTAAAGTCTGATAGTAGTTCCTCCTGCTCTGCAAGGCTGTAAATGAGAACTCAGAAGCTTCACACTCACAGGTGACCTTATTAGGTACACCTGTTCAAGCTCTGTTAACGCAAATGGTGAATTAGCCAATCACATGCCGGCGACCCAATGCATTTAGTCATCTAGCCATGGTAAGGAAAACATGCTAAGGGTCAACGTGAGCATCAGAATGGAGAAGAAAGGTGATTTAACTTTGAGTGGGACATGGTTGTTGATGGTTCCTTTGAGCAGGATAATGCTCCATCTAACAACACACAAATGATCTAGGTTCTTGACCATAACATTGAGTTTACTGGACTCCACTGACCTCCACAGTCACCACATCTCAGTCCAACAGAGAACCTTTGGGATGTGGTGGAACAGGAGATTCCCACCATGGATGTCCACTAGACAAATGTGCAGCAGATGTGTGATGGTGATCTGAATATCTCTGACGCAACAGACCATCTGTTCAGAGGGTAACCTGAAGCTGTGGCTCACTCTGCTGTTTCTCCAGGATGCAGAGTACGCTCAAGGCTACGGACAGCAGGGGGCGCCCACCTCTTTCTCCAATCAGATGTGAGGTGACAGGAAGCAGGTGAGTCCAGGTGATGTTTCACAGTGAAAGCTGGATGTTGTGCATACGTCATCATCTGTTTCCTTCACAGGAAGCGCCGGAGTGGACCAGTAGTGGGTCGCCTGCAACCTACCCACAGTGCAACACTCCTGTCTGTCTGCGGCATTACTGGGTGGGGTGGGTGGGTGTCTGGGGTTTGGGATACATGTCCACTGCAGTGAATCAGTGTGTAAATGACAAAAAGAGTCTAAATATGAAACCCACAACTTGAACAAGCAGTGCTGAGTAGAACCCAGTGGCAATGTTGATCTTCATATTTGGGTCTGTATCTGTGGACAGAATGTATGTTTGTGTTGTATAGATATCAATTTGAACAGATATATAATATAATCTCAAGCCTTTCTTCTTGTTTCCTACTGGACCCCAGGATTTGTTATTGCAATAAGCCACCCCCAAAACCAGATTCTCAGCTGCGAATCATGATGCTGTTCAGACTGGGTTCAACAATCCGATTCAAATCAAACCCAAACAACAATCCGGATAAAAAACAATGATCTGCCCGTCCACGAGCATTTGCTCCCAGCTGTTTGTCTTGTTGCATCTAAATACCCACACAGGAAGTGATGTCATTCTGGACTTGTAGTTAACGCAGTGTAAACACAGACATGGTGGCGCCCATGGAAACTAGACCAAAAATAGCTTCCTGCCATTGTGAGTAATTAATGAGCTGTGTTGAACTATCTATTACATTCCTGATGGATAAATGTCCGCCTGAAGGTCCAAACGTCCACCTGACGATCCAAACGTCCACCTGAAGGTCCAAACGTCCACACAGTTAATGAGTGGGAGTTTTCCTTGAAACCCTGTTAGAAATATCCTACAGTTACACTGACATACAAGCAGAATGGAACCAAAGAAATCCACATCCAGCAATCTCTCATCATAACCCTACTCTGCTCTGATTGGTAAACCCTAGTGGCTAATCAGCATCCACCCAGGTCAACATTAACCTGGAACAGTTTGCTTTTACTGATGGTACCAAAAACCTGCAAAACAATTTCCCTCACATTGACAATAAAAGGATCTCAGTTTCAGCAGTGATAATCCAGATCCTCTTTAGACCATCACTTCCATCATAACCATAATTCAAAGTTTAAACAGGTCACAGAAAGTTGGACTCTACCTGACCCAGTTAGAATTCTAATTTCTCTTTCAGTTTTCCACCGATCACAGTTGAAGTTTTAGGATTTTTCTCAAATGTTTCCACAGAATGTTTAGCTTAGATTTTGATGATGGTTCTGACCTGGTGAAATCTTCAGAACCTCCTTTCATGTCCACAGCCTCATCTTTCTCCAATCGTAGATATTTCAGTCTCTTTCCAGCCAGGGTGTCTCCTGCTGCTGTTGGACTGACAGTTTTCTGACCAATCAGAGCCCAGAGTGCAGAGAGACATGCCCACAATCTCCTTCCCTTCCATTAGATTTCAGTTCTGGATGGTTCTGTAGAAACTGGACCTGCAGTTTCTGTTTAACCTGTCAGAACTCCTACAGCAAACACTGCAAACCCATAACCATCTACATGTGAGGACACCAAAAGGTTCTGATGCTCAAGAATGTCACTACCTTTAGTTTCCACACAGTAACTGAAGCTTAAGTTCTTGTTGGTGGTTCTGTCTGCCGGTTTCATAAAGACTGCTCCTTGTAGATCCCAGAAAAGGAGGGAATCACTACAGCAACCAGTTTATCGTGCCACAGATGAATTCTTCCTAACGTCCGGTCCTGCTTCTTGGAGGATGCTGGCTTTCAGGCATCGGCTCCATCCTTTAGAACAGGGGTCCCCTACTAAACTAGCAGGAGGTCCACTACCTCCATCATCCAAACACCGAACATTTTAAATCAACTGACAAATATATTTTCTGTTATTTGTATTTACTGTTTAATTAACACTAGTTTTTGTTTTTTTAACTACTGATAGATTATTCATCTGCCCATGAAATCATCAGCTGAACAGAATAGAGCAATCCAGTTTAAGCACCAATATTAAATGCTTTGAATGGCTCCATCTATCTGGGTCAGAACATCTTGGTAGAACAGTTCTGCCCTCCTTGTGCTTGTGGCAGGCAGGACTATTTGCTGAACCTTTCTTGAAGTTTTTGTCCTTCTTTTCCATCTAAGTGTTTCTGCCACAGCTTCCAGGCACTCTGTGATCATTTCCCAGTCAGTGAAAGGCTGGTTGTGTTTTCCTGAACTCCACGATCTTCTCAGTGAACCCTCTATGCTCGCTGTTGAGATGTTATCGGGTATGTCCCAATTCAGGGGCTGGATCCTTCGAAGGACCCGGTCTACGTGGGCTGGGTCCTTCGTCGACCGCTAAAACCACGGAGGCCGGAAGAAGGCAGCTGCGGATTGGGACGGTCTAGCCTCATGGCCGGGAAGGCTGGCAAGGTAAGCCGGCAGTTACTACGGCGGGAGCGGAAAACTCCAAACATGTCGGAGCACGTTTGAAAATAAGCGATGTCTTAAATAAATCAAGCAGATATTTCACGTCTACATAGTTATATTCCCGCACTAAAAACATTGCAGAAGTTCATGTGTCACAGAAAGTGTAATTTTTCTCAACTGAATCACAGCTCTTGCCGCTATTGGTCCGCCATGGCTGCCCCTGCTTGACCAATCCGCTTCGACCCGCAATGAATCATGGGAAGTGATGGACCGCGAAGGATACTCATGACCAATCCTTCCAATCGGGCAAAAGAAGGACACCTTTGTCGGCCGCATTCGAAGGATTCTCGGAAGGATTCAGAATTG
>JAHHUM010002255.1:0-41882 GCA_036173005.1 Crenichthys baileyi
ATAAAAGAAAAAAAAGTTGAAAAAATAGAGGCCAAAAGACAAATTAATAAAAATGGTGCTAAATCAGACAGCTTGTCTGTGCTGCTTGTTTTTAAAGAGATAATGTCTTCTGAAGTAAAAATAGGCTGAATGAACTACAAAGTCAGAGAATATACCCACCACAAGATCTTGAATGTAAAATGGGACTATACACAACATTGCAATGGAGCAAAGATGTCAAAATGGGAAAAGAACATGATTATGAAAATTTGCAAGGATCCTTTTAAGTGCTATAATTGTGATGAAATGGCAGGACAGGTGGGACATGGATAAAAGTTAAAGGAAATATAGTGTACAGAAATCATTCAGCTATTCCCCTTCTTTTAAACCAAATTTGTCATACCGTTTAAAATAAACCTGTTTGTATTGGTAAAAGTTAAACAGAAAAATTTCGGGAATGTAAGTCACAAAAACGCAGAACTATTTTTTTCATTTGGAAATCAAAGGATAAAAGATTAACAAATAAAAAACATAAGTCAGGCAGGAAGAAACTGGAATCTTGAAAATTTATGAGGAACAGCAGGAGGCAGGGTAAAGGAAACACAGAAAGTTGTTATACAGTATCTGAAAAATATAGCAATATATTATAGGATTTAGTTAGTTTTAGTTAGATTTATTTATTTCATTTATTTATTTATTTTTTGGTATAAAGTCATAAAACATAATTCATGCTGCATCCTCCGATATAGTAGGTGGCGGTATGCATCTTAAAGTCATGGTTGCATCTCTGCAATCTGCCATAAAATTGTAAGAAGAAGAAGAAGAAGAAGAAGAAGAAGAGGGAGGTGCCACTGCAGCAGCTGTTCTCAGTATGTTTCAAACAAATGCTTAATTTGGTCATGTGGTTCTATACTTGTAGTGATGACTACCACTGCAGTCTACCACCCCATAATATTATTGGGGTTATTGTTTGTTTGTTTTGTCTTTGTCAGTTCACTTTATTACATGGTGCCATCACCAAATTTGACTTATTGCCTGCATGTCATCATTTACCTTTCCAATGCCTCCGAGCTAAGCCTTATCTTCTTTTAGCCCAAAATGTATCAAAGCTATAACCATCTGCTTTAACCACATATACTCAATGTATGCGCTACACAATGATTCGTTAAAAATAAATCCGACAATTATTTTATTTTCATGGCTTTTCTTTGACAATTAGCAAGTGAGAATCACCCAACACAAACAAAAAGCATTAGCCCAGTGTGTGCAAGAAGAGAAAAATAACGTAGAACCTACTTAACTACAGATAAATGAAAAATCTAAATAAGTTAATGTAGCTCATTTGTTGATGAGTCTCTCACAGTGTAGTGTTTTACAGCTCTGACTGAAACATGGTATACTCGTTATTTAATGTGCATAAAAGTATTTAAGCTTAAACTATGTTATTTCTGGGTATAGTGTGGTCATAAGGGCCTCTTTAAACAATAAAATAACCTTTTAAACAATATACTGCTTTCCATATTCGTTCTCCTCTTGCTTTGTTTGTTTTAAAATGCAGCAACTTATTTTGGGGACTGTGAGGTAAATTTATAGTCCCCATATTTTCTACAGGATGCTGCAGTGCATTTTGCAGTTTAAAAGGGAATTTAAACTGAGCAGCAGATTTTGATATATAAAGTGTTCTATAAAATTGAAAGAATGGCAAGTCGGGTGGCTCAAATACAAAAGATACAGTAATGCAGCACAGAACACTGTAGAACCAGGAACGTACCAACATAATGACAATAGAGCACCTCTGCAAGGCAACTCCCACAGCCACTGTTATGATATGCAAAGAATCAGGACCCATGTAAGATGTAACTGGACTACATAACTCGTGAAACTGAAAAGGGTTTTCTCTCAAATACACTAATTTCTTTAAGGGACGTGAACTCTGTTACACTGGTTATTCATTGTAAAATGCTCCACATTAAAAAAATACATATTTTTTCCCCTGTTTTACTTGCTTAGGTCTCTTGGCTGCCGTGCTAATTGTCTGGAATATCAGTTAAAACAGACAAGCATGCTTGGTCTTCATGATGCTGTTTGTTCATGTATGTTCCCTAAATGTCTAAAAACCTTCCTTGGAACATCAAGTCTAATTTAGCCATGACAAAATTCACAATTTGTTTTTGTAATATATTTATAATCAGTCAGTCAATCATTTTCTACCGCTTATTCCATAGTGGGTCGCGGGGAAGCTGGTGCCTATCTCCAGCAGTCTATGGGCGAGAGGCGGGGTACACCCTGGACAGGTCGCCAGTCCATTGCAGGGCAACACACAAACAACCAAGCACACACCTAAGGGCAATTTAGAGTGACCAATTAACCTAACAGGCATGTCTTTGGACTGTGGGAGGAAGCCGGAGTACCCGGTGAGAACCCACACCTGCACGGGGAGAACATGCAAACTCCATGCAGAAAGACCCCCGGCCGGGAATCGAACCTAGGACCTTCTTGCTGCAAGGCAACAGTGCTACCAACTGCGCCACCGTGCAGCCCTTATTCATAATCATTTTAATTAAAATAAACATTCTGAGGCACTACATTGGATTCAATGAATTTATTTACCGTAACAGATTTAACTTGTACATTAACACAGGTGGATTGAAATAAATCATGTGACCAGACATCAGTGATGGATTTTATGTCAGACAGGTTAAATTACATAGTTATTGTTAATTAATTTAATTAATTTTATCTTCAAATCCCACAGCTTTACCATTACCACACTCAAGATAACATTCTGAGCGAGTATGTCCTTTGTACTTACAATCAGGGTATTTGCTTCCTTTCTCAAGTTTGCAATGAATATTTTTTATAGTAATTTTGTCACTATATTTGCCACTACGGCCCTGACAGAACTCATCAAGTTCCTGCTTTTTAGCGACGATGAAGTGATTTGATTCGGAGCATTTCTTCTGTCCCTTGTTGACCATTTCATTCATTTTGGCAGTACAGTCCTCTGGCTCCATTGAATCAACCACATATAATTTCTCAGCTTGAGAGAGCCATGCTACTGAGAGCAGCATCAGTAGCAAAACTCCATACATGGTCTTCATAATTCTGTTAAAGAAACAAAACACTTTTCAATCGTTCCACATAATAAAAGACAAATAATTTTGTGTTTCTAAATGTACAAAGAGTATTTATTTTTGTTTCTGCATAACTGCTGCAATTTTGCCTTCAGTATTTTAAAACAATAGTATTTATTAGAATTTTTACCTGGATGAAAACGATGGCGAATTCAATGGCGGTGGTCCACGGACTACTTGTCAGTCTGATCAGCAGTTACTCAGGATCTTCTGTGACAGAAATTGTCTGAAGCTGTTTCTACACTGAAATGGGCTCTTTATATACTGTTAAGGTGAGAGGATAAGACCTTATCTGTTAAATTTGCCTAGAGATAGATCCTTATTTAAACTGAAGTCAGAAAAAAACTGTTCAGTTTGAAATGCAAAATATACAAGTTAAGCAAAATGGCAGCAAAGAGATAATTTGGAAGCACCTCATGAAGTTTCGAACTTTACATTGTCCTAAAACAGACTGAATGAGGGCCTTACAGCTTGTATGTATTTTAGTGCATTACCCCACAAATTTAGGGTAAGAATTCTCAAAAATTAAAGTAAGACAAATTTTTTATTCCCGAGTTCATTCAACAGGTTTAGACAATAGTTGTTACACTACAATTTATGAGGAAAATATAGAAGGAATTCACATTGTTCAGTGTCTGCCAATGGGGTTTCATATCTGGAAGATAACCACTATCATTTGAATAAAGAAGAGTCATATTGAGAGAGTATGTGAGATATGCAGATTCAGTGAGTGCACTGAGACTTTCGAGGGGGTATAATCTAAATGTTAGTAACAGGAAAGACGAGAATGAAAAACAAAATGCAGTAAGAGCTTTCAATGTAATTTGGTGAATAGATGTTTGGTGCCCACTGAAAGCCTGATGTGCACCTTTCTGTTTTACAAAGCGATAATTTGTACAAATAAATCAAGATCTTCATGAGAAGATGATTACCTACAGATTAACACAAAGAAGAGCGCAGAAGAACATGTTGGGGAAATACACAATGAACCAGAAAAACAACCAGAAGTTTAACTCCAAAGTACAAAGCAACTGGATGACTTCTCTGGTTTCTTGAAGAGGTTTTCCTATATAAACGCCTACAAAGAAAAGTCGGGGCTGCAGAGTAAGTGTCGGATAGATTAAATCTTAGGCCGCCTCCTCTGTTTAGTATCAGTTTTTCATGTTAAACATCGATGTCTTCTTTCACTCCTCTTTCAATCCACCTGTCTTCCCTGTCCAAAATGTGCACAAGGACAAGTGGGTCTAGATAATGGATGGGTGTTGTTTTCATAATGTAAATAGTGTGTCTGGCATTGAAGGTCTAAACAAACGTATTAGCCTCTCCTGCTGTTCTAGGTTCTCTCTCCACTCCATTGTGGGTGATGTGGAGGCATGCAGGCTTGAAAAGTCCATAACGGACTACCTGAACGGACCTCAGCATATGTCTGACATTGTTTTAGGCAGTACAGGCCTGTGCAGAGCTGTCTGTGTAGTCAGACTGAAAGTCTGAGCCTTTAATGTCGAGCATCAGACTTAAGCTTGGGTTTAAGTGTATGGGGTCAGGTACAAAACTGGTGTTGAGATGTTTGCCACAGTTTTAGCTTCACTGGATGCTAGATGGGCTTTCAAGGCTTGCAGATTGACAGTTGGACTTATTTGGACTTATTTTGGACTTATTTTCTCAAGACTGCCAGAAGTTCTAACTGCAGAGGTTTCATTCCTGCTCTATTGGGGCACATAGATAATAAATTAATAGAGAGTTTCTGATGTTTGAGTGTTTGATTCCCATACAGTCAGACAGATTGTATGGGAACTGTCAACATTAACATTAACATTAAGTCTTGCACAGATTTTCCATTCGATTTAGGTCTGGACTTTGACTGGGCCATTCTAACACATGAATGTGCTTTGATCTAAACCTTTCCACCGTAGCTCTGATTGTAAGCTGCCATGTTTCACAGAGGTCATGGTGTTTTCAGGGTGATGCGCAGTGAGTTTTCTGCGTTTTTCATGTAGGCCAGATAGTTCAGTTTTGGTCTCATCTTACGATGTGCTTGCCGTGTCCCCTGCATACAGTAGCATGTGGTAAACTACAGCGGGGACTTCTAAAGGCCTGCTTCAATGGCTTACCATCCTCTTACCATGTTCAGATGATTGATTGAACGGAACTATGTGATGTTCTCTAACAAACAATCGGCCCCTTTACAGAACAGCTGCGTTTATTCTGAGAGTGAAATACACACAGGTGGACTCTGAATAAAAATGCTTGCCATACTTTTTAATGTTTATTTGCAAAAAATCCCCCCAAAACTCTTAACCTGTGTGTTCGTTTCCTTCCATTTGACAATTAGGCACTACTCTGCGTTGGTTGATCAAATAAAATCACAATGAAATGCACTGACAATGTGTGACAAATTGTAACAAAAAAGTTCAGTTTTGTTCTTTAATAATATTAGATAACTCAGAGTAAAGAGAAACACTCAAAACTCAATCGTGAAGTCCAAAAGTCGTTTCCACTAGTTAAGACAAGCTCTTATCAGTATTATTCATTGAAAAAAGTAAAAGCCTTAATGAACATTAGATGTTTAAAATTACACCTGACAGAAGTTGCTTTAATTAAGTTACAGGACTCTTCTAGTGGAAAATGCATATCTGACTGATTTACATATCATATTTTTCTAGTCAAAATGTCAGAGGAACTTTGGCAAATTTAGTTTTATCTGATTGTGAATTAGCATTAACTGTTCTGCAGGTGTGCAAATGCAAATCATGTCCAGAGACTATGAAGGTGCAACACAATAGCTATAGCTTTTGTAACTATTTCTGCAAATGCTGGTCATGAGAGGGATATATATAGAGAGAGAGATCATTGAGCTGTATATATATATGTATATATACATATATATATATATATGTATATATATATATATATATATATATATATACAGGGGTTGGAGAATGAAACTGAAACACATGGTTTTAGACCTCAATAATTTATTAGTATGGTGTAGGGCCTCCTTTTGCGGCCAATACAGCGTCAATTCGTCTTGGGAATGACATATACAAGTCCTGCACAGTGGTCAGAGGGATTTTAAGCCATTCTTCTTGCAGGATAGTGGCCAGGTCACTACGTGATACTAAATTTAAATTTTAGATTAAAATTAAAATTAAAATTTAGGATTTTAAATTCGACCAGTTAGACTCAGATTTTATCTGACTCCACAGGATGATTTTTTGAAAACTTTACAACAAATAATTGCAGTGATTAAACTTGGAAAAACTTTCACTATTTAAGACTTACAGCAGGAGGAAAAAGGCTGTTGACTTTCTATAATTTGAACAGCTCAAATCTACCATTGCCTTCTGACAAGATTAAAATTAATGTCCTATATTAAAACTTGGTTTTCACCAAAAGTAGTAGTTGCATTAATGATACAGTTGATTTAATTTTGATGGATTAAAAGCAATAAAATGTCAGGCGAATTGTACATACCGTTTTTATGTAAATCAAAATTTATTTATAAAGGTTTTCAGCAACAAGGCACTCAGCGCTATGCAAAAGGGGGGCATTGCAGTGATAAAAATAAAATAACAGAGGTAAGAATAGAAGGATGGATAAAAAATAAAAACTTAAAAAAATATTTTTTAGATGTCACCGTATTTTTTATGCATGAATGGGTTTTGGGGTAGACAAATGTACAAATTAATTTTTTAAAACTTTCACTACTTGATGCTGAAAAAAAGGGTGACAAGAGGTCAAGTATCCTTTTTTTGTGTCAGACCACCAGGTGCTACAAAGGTAGGCTATACTTTTTTTTTTTTCTGAATGAATTTTCTGTTTATAATTTAATCTATTTGCTTTTTCTTCTTTTACTCCTTAATAATGGTACACAGCAAGACTGAAATAATGTTTGTATTTTTTTTCTTCTTTGTATATAAAAATAATGGAAATAACAATGTAAAAAATATGTTGTGTTGTGAAATGAAGATGGTAAAAGAAAGAAAAATGCTGATTTCACTCCCCCAAGTTTGTGATTCTTGTTCGTGTTAATTTTGTTGACTGGGATGGATGTATGATCAAACTGTGTATTTTCAGGCATTAGCGGTCACAATACTTATGATTTCTCTGGAAAAGGTTGATGAAGAGTCGTTCCACTAAAGCCTGAATTAGTGAGTGATAACCCAAACAGTTTTTTTCTCCTAGGTGAAAAGGGCCTAAAAAATGTGGAAAATGTGAAAAAATTGCCCAGCCTGACAAATGCCCCCCTTTTACACATTATTAATAAGAACATGAGTTTTTCGGGGGGTTCAGGAACAATAGGAATCAAAGATTGGGTTGAGGGTTGAAAACGTGTGGTTGAGAAGAGTGTGACAGGAATGAACGAAGGGCCCCAAAGGTATGAATGATGAATGAGGGGGGGCCACATGAGTGAAAGTTCATGGATCAAATTTTGTATGTTTTAGTTTCTGTGAGCTCATTTTTTGTTTGGGTTTTTTGATTAAATAGTTTTTTTTGGGACAACTAAAAAAATTTTTTAGAGTGCACCAAGTTTGTTTTTCTCTAAGGTTGGTGTTCCCTATATTTTTCAGATGCTCGAAAGTTGGAAACCATTTTTGGGGTTTTTTAGTTTCAGAGGGGAAAACTTAAATTTTCTTATGAATCCTTTTAGGGGGGAAATTGGATCTAAATTTGTCTTTGGAGGAAAACAGAACCCCAAATAAAACCCTGTCCATTCTCCCATAGGGGTTCTGGTTGAATTTTTTGATAATAAAGATTTGGCAGCAAACTTCCTTAAAAGGGGGAGGCTGAAGCCGGCATGTGTTTTTGGTCTTAAGTTTTTTGTCAAAAATTTCTGTTTAAATTTTTCTAAAATGTTTGTCTGACTAACCTTTAGACTTCCCAAAAGAAAAAACAAGAAATAATAATCATAGGATGGAAAAAGGGAAATGGATATTTTTGGGGAAAAAAGGCTGTTTATTTTTGTTAAATTTTTAACAGAATGAATAACTAAATAATGGTAAAATTTAGGGTGAAAAAAATATGCAAATTAAATTTTATCTACTATTGGGGGTAGAGGTTACTGGGAAGGACCAAAAGGTCTAATTTAGGTAGAATAACAATTATCAACGTGCTTGAAAAGTAGGTGTCCAAAACACTTGGACACCTTAGGGTAAATGATGCGAATACTTTGTTTGGGGATGATTTAAAAAAAAAAAAAAAATTTTTAATGGAAAATAACGGTTTTGAAAAAATCTAACTTTGGCTACTATTTAACGGACAAAATTAAAGTAGCAACTACCTGGGTTACAATAAAAATTGTTCCTTGGGCAAAAGGTGAGAAGTGACTCAATGATCTTGACCACTCGGGAAACTTGCGTACGAAGTTATACAAAATGTCCCCACCGTTTTTACAGGCGCGCCCGGTAAACAGTAGTATTGAAAATGATGTTTATGTTTTTACATAACTTGTTGTAGTGGGGAAAGAGATCAGTGGATTGAGGAAGTGGTAGTCTGAAAACCTAGCGGTGATAAAAAAAGGAATGTTTTGGTAGGGGTTTTTTTTTTTTTTTTTTTTTTTTTTTTTTTTTTTTTAAAAATTTTTTTTTTTTGGGCCCCCCCCTTTTTTTTTTAAATTTCAAAAAATCGGGGGGAAGGTTTTGGAAATTCATGGGATTTTTATAGGTAGCTGTAATTTTCTCCCACTCTGTCACACAGCAGCCGGGGTACTGCGATTCTAAAAAACGGCGAAGAAAATAGTTTTTTACTCAGTGTGTGCCTCCCTGCTTTCTTTAAAACTCACGAAAAAAAACCTAGTCTACTCAAGCATGGTTCAGACTAGATAGAAAATTAAAGAACAGAGAAACCAAAAGAGCAGCCTTTAACTGACATAGTCATAATGCTGAGGCCAGTTAAAAACCATGCAAAGATTTTTTTTACAGGAAAAAACTCCATATTTGACCCAGATTGTGTGCATTTTTTGATTTTTTCCTCTTTTGAGAGAAGTTCAATTCTTCCTCCGCTCTGTGAAAAATGACTGCAGCATTAGACTTGACACAGACATGCAGCTGCCTGAAAAAAAAGATAAAACTTCTGCAAAACAGCAGAAACCTGTCCGGGCCGAGAGCTCTGATAAAGATTGTAACTCTACCCTGCATGTGGCAAACCAAGGCCCGTGGCCAAAACCGGGCCCCCAGAAGTTTATGGTTTTTGAAGTAGAACCTTAAAAATGATAACCTTTTCTCTCTCAACAGGGGGAAGTATAAAACAGCAGAAGTCTCTGTGCTGGTTCAAAGCAAACAGGTTTCCCCATTTCTCAAAGTCATAAATTGAAGGACAATTGAAAAATGTCACCACATATTTTGTGCAACCGTCTAAAACTGCAATCAGTTTAATCAAAAATTTCATTAAAAACAGGACTGGGCAGCGTTCCAGTCCCCCAGTGCTCCATGGAAGAAAAAAAATGATTTTTTTACTAACATGGAGCAGAACACAAAACTGAAGGACAAGGTTCCTTCTAAAAGGAAAGACCAGGAAATCGCACCATGGGAGTGCCTGAAATCATGAGATCTGACGATGGCACTATTTTCTCCAATAAAGATCCAGGGGGGAAATTGAAAGATGAATGGGAATAAAACGTTAATTGGTGCGTTTTCAAACCAGCACATGGGTTTGTATGGAGAGCTAACAGAACTATGTTAAAATCAAAGAACATTGGCTAAAGTTTGTGCTGATACAAAAATTAAAAGGGCTGGGGTTGCTGCCCTTGATGATGTTTTACATCAGATCATCACCCCCGAGCTCATGGGTTTTTAACTCCCCACCAGCTGCTGACAGGGAAAAACCATGCCCTTTCCTTTCACTCCCCTTTTTTCCCTAGGGTGTGCAACAGTCTGGATTCACAGAGAGAGCAACTGACACACTATGCTCAACGATTTTTAAATCTGCTGTAAAATTTTTTGTCTCATAAACACAAGGAGGCTCTAACCAAAGAACTAACGGAAAAAAAACAACCCCTGTGAGGGGAAAACTAAAAAAGCAGATGTAATTACAGGAAGTTTAAAGCATCCTCCAAAGGGAAAACCTCAGAGAAAAATCAGAAAGCCCAAAAAGGGGAAAAAATATGAATAGGTTTGACTGGATATCTTTTTGACTTAAAAATTTCATTACAGCTAACACGTCAAAAGTGTGCTTGTGAAAATTTAATTTATTTATTCCAGTAACCATAACTTCAAAAAAAGATTTAATCATCTTTTTGCTTTCAAAATAAAAAAAACAATTATGTGGAACCTGTTTCATAAATTTTTTAAGTGAGCTGGGTTTCTTCAACAAAAGGGAACGTGATAAAAAAAAACAAAAAAAATTTAATATCTGTTTGGGTGAAGCTTGAAGGAGGGGTTTCCTGGTAAATTTAAAAAAAGGTCACAAAAAGAAAAAAAATAGGGGGAGAAGGATTTCTAAAGTTAAAATGTGTGAATAATGTACAAACAAATGTTTCTTCTGTGAATGTGGGAAAAAATTGTGGAATAAAATTGCATGAAGGGTTTTAAATGAGTGTTCAAAATTTTGTCAATTCAAATAACTTGAAATGAAAAATTATAACTTCCTATGTGCTTCTGAGTTATTTATTTATAGATGATGGTTTTGCAACTTAGATTGTAAATTAACTTGATAGAAAAGGCCTTTAAATTTACTTGCTGCTGAAAAGAACTGATTTATGGGGAATAATTGCTTTAATAATTAAAAAAATTTTATGGACTGGACAGGAAAGATGTGCCCTGGTTTCCCTCCCCCCCAGGATGCCCTGACACCGATTGGCCACTTCGTCAGGGGAACCTTTCAGTGGTTTTTGAATTTGATATGTCTACTAGAATACAAAAAGGCCCGTTAGAACCGATTCTAATCTTTTAAATGACACCGAGGCAAAACAGGAGAGACAGCTGAAGGCTGTGTAACCAGGATGTTAAAATTATTTATTGTCAAAATAGAATAGCTTTGGATATGATCCTTATAAAAAATAAAAAATACCAAAAAAAAAAGACAGAAAAATGGTTGTGTGGTGTTTGTAGAGAGGTTTGTTGTTATTTTATTCCCAAAATTACAGCACCTGATGGATCTCTAACGAAGGCCCTAAATGAATCGCAATCACTGTCCATTGAATTAAAATCGCACTCAGGAATCGATGAACAATTCACAAAAATGTTTGAGAAGTGGTCTGGAAAATGGGGAAACCTACTGGTGGGTATATTCACGTCATTCATTGTTGTGGTGATCGCAGGTTGTGTTTGCTGTTGTGCAATGTGTATTCCAGCTCTCATCCTCAGGTGTATTGATCGTGTGATTGGTTCCAGTGATACCAGAGGGTTGAGATTACCAGAATATCAAATGGATGTGGTGCCAAAGCACACTGATGTTGTCCACTGAATATTTAAGCACAAGTGATGATGTGGATCCCATGGAACCAAACCAAAGTGCTGGAGAAATGATGATACTGTGCTAAGAGGAGGAGGAGGACCAGACGACTGCAATAGATAATTGAACAGGGTCTACGATTCAAGGTCTACAATATACTGATACACATTGTGCTGCTCATTTCTGCTGTGCTTCTAGGTTTTTTTTTTGTTGTTTTAAATTTTTTCAACAGGGCATTATTTTTCTATTTGCGATATTTTAATCATTTTTAAATTTTTAACACACATCAGCATAGGGGTCTGTTCTATGGGAAACAGAGGGGGGCACACACTGAGGGCTGCAGGCATTTACCAGAAAAAAGGTAATCCCCTTGGGGGGGGAGTTACGTGACGGACGGAAGGAACTGCCTCCCTATTCTAGCTTAGGCCATTTGCACTAGACACATTGATTGATGTGAGGTGGTTTTCCCACCTCAACAGGGGATTGTTTGGATGTATGATTTCTGTGGCCTTTTTTTTAAATTATCTCTTTGCTGCCTTTAATTAAATATATCTGCCCTTGTTGCTCATCTGCCGCACCGCTCACTGCTACACGCTTACACAACATAACTGTTGATTTCACATAAGATGCAACACATAGTCAAAGATAAACTGATACAAGAGGATGACACCCTTTAGGCTCTCATCCTTAGGTGGATGACTACAACCATGGACTCAGGGGGACTGAGAGTGCCAACCACCTGTCAGATGCAAATAGTTAAGGGGTTTGGCCCCTCAAATCAAGGGTGTAAGAAAAGGGGGGCCGTGATCAGGCTCACTGGATTGACAGAGGATAACCCATAAGGGAAAAGGGGGCCCGCCGTCTGACCTGATATCCTTTACAGTGATTTCTGTGACTTAATGAATAATGTTGATATTAAAGGAATCAGAATATTTGATTTAATTGTATGAATGCTGTACAGATAATCAGATAAAGTTAATGACAGATTGATTAAGTGAAATTAGTTAAGCACATGTCATGAATGAAAGTATTAATAGGACCTCACAGGTTATTTTTGGTTATGTGTTCACCTCTCCATAGGTTGATTTTTAGGACATGTGTTAAGTAATAAATGGAGGCTGCTTTAAAGTGAAAAGTTTTCTAATTGTGCTAAACAGGTACATTGTTTTTGATGAAATATTTTTGACTAAGATCCATTTGATTAAGCCACTATGTGGCCTGCTTTAATGATAATGATAATAGTAGTTGATAATTACCTACAATTGGGTGTAATCTGCCCGGTATGAACATATGATTCTATATTCCATGTTAAGACTCACCTTTTCAGGTAGCTGAACCTGCCAAAGGACGCTTAGGGATGTCGCTCAGGGGGCAGAGAAGATGGACGAAGACAATCAACACTTAGGGGTTACATTAACTGATTCACATGATGTTAGACAGGATTTTCTGCTGTGCTTCAGGCTGTTGTTCCCCTTCTTTTTCTCTAAATCAACACATACAGGTTTGATGGGGTTAGACTTGTCTCCATTAGGTTTATCAACTGTTGCTTAGACACAACCAGGGGTCTACCGGAGAGATGGCGTTCCTTCTTGGGGGGGGGACCATTCCATGGTCATATATAGTTTAACACACACATACAGGGTTGAATGATTGTTTCGGGGGGGGGGACCCCAGTTGCAGGTGGTCCACTACCCAGTGCCTAGGGGTTCACTGATCTAAATTAGTGAGGTGCCTTTAAATGACACCTCATCAGGGGGGTAGTTAGGAATAACCTTTATTAATATGCTCCACAGCTATTTTTCCCTTGTATACTATAGTGAACTAAAGTATAAGTTCTAATGTTTCCCTTCTGTTACAATAGGATAAGAATTCTCATAAACATACCACCACTAGGTCTTGTAATTCTCTTAAAACAACATTATATTCACCAGTTTAAATCCTAGTCAACATTTATGACACTCTTTTTCTTAAGTTTTGGCAGACTTCAGACTTACTAATGTTAGGAATAACCTTTATTAATAGGCTCATAGCTGTTTTTTCCCTTTTATGCCGTAGTGAAGTAAAGTATAAGTTCTAATGTTTCCCTTCTGTTACAATAGGATAAGAATGCTCATAGACACACAGTACAAGGACAGATGACCCAAGGATTGTCATAAATGACCTGAAGCTGGGGCACTGGGGTAGATAGTGGAGCAGGCGGTATACTGGGTTGATTAGAAAGCTACAGCACACTTAGATTAAGTATGGACACCCGCTATTACACAATCTAACAGATAGACACCACAATGGTGACACATAGTCTACTGATAATCACTGAGGGAGAGCACATCCATTGCATTGGATTGCCAGATATAAAACTGTATGTGACCTTCTATCGGGGCTCTTCATCATCCTCTAACAGACGGCGACGGTCCGAGACGGGAGCCTCAGCGCTGATCTCTGTAATCATTCCTCTGCCTTAATTTAGAATAAAAAGAGCTAAAAGTTAGAAACTGGTTGAGACTCGTTCCTTTAAGAGTCTTTAGATAGAGTGTGTGATCGCTTCATGGGGAACAAGTACTGGAGGAGCTCCGAGGCGTCTGACCGCCAACAGGGTGCGGTAGCCTCGAACATCTCCAACCAATTTCCTGTCAGCTCACTTTCGGGAAAAAAATTTGAAAAATAAAGGCCACTAGTGCTTAAAAAATATTTTTAAAAGGAACAGTTTATGTATTAGAGCCATATAATGTACATGTTTGCTGCAGAAAGAGCCCGATGGTCCGACTCCCCTCCTTTCAGGGAGCCTGCTGGAGTCCGATGGTTGAAACCAGGTCTGAGGAAGTGTAAGTATGTTTTTCATTTGATTCATGACAACAAAATAGCTCACATTCAACCATCTTCAAACTGTCCCATCACTCATTCATCATCAAAGTGTCAATAATTGATCAATAACTGCAGCTGGATTGTGTTTATTCTCTCCATCAGATTCCTGTCAGCTCACAATCGACACAAACACAGTGAACAGAAAACTCCAACTGTCTGAAGACAACAGGAAGGTGACACATGTGGAGGAGCTTCAGGCATATAATCAACATCCAGACAGATTCGATGACTGGCTTCAGCTGCTGTGTAATGATGGTCTGACTGGTCGCTGTTACTGGGAGGTAGAGTGGGAGGGAGGGTTTTTTATATCAGTAAGTTACAGAGGAATATGCAGGAAGGGATGCAATGATGACTGTGTGCTTGGGTGGAATGATCAGTCCTGGAGTCTACACTGCTCTGAGGATCGATACTCTATCTGTCACAATAACAGAGGAACACCCATCTCCTCCTCCTCCTCCGTCTCTAACAGAGTAGCAGTATATGTGGACTGTCCTGCTGGCATCCTGTCCTTCTACAGAGTCTCCTCTGACTCACTGATCCACCTCCACACCTTCAACACCACATTCACTGAGGCCCTCTATGCTGGATTTGCAGTCTGGCCTCCTGGTTCCTCAGTGTTTCTGTGTTGAATTGAGCAGAGGTTCATCCAACCATACAGATCCAGACGTATTTACATTTTAAATGTCTTACTAGTATTAAACCAGCCGCTTTACTAATATAGTCGTCTAAATTATGCAACTGTGTTGGGAAAGAAGTTTAAAAAATGCTATATTTTACAGAACAAGTATTCTGTCACTTTGTTCTATGTTCTGAAGTGTGTTTATCCTCTCTCTGTGCCGAAAAAAAATAGATTTAAAAAGCAGTAATAAAGTCCTAATGCTGTTCTTACAAAAATATATCATAATAACGAGGTACAGCTGCAGTCCCTGAGATATCTCACCGTTTCTGTCCAGGATCTTTACTTAACCTTCAAATCCATAGTTAATGTCAACATCTTCACAAAGAAAACCGGGGGGCAGGTGAACTTCAGGTTTTGGGCAGATTATTTTATCCTAAAAGAACATTTCTTTTTTGAAATGTTTGACAAAGTTATCAAATACCACTGAATGCTGTAATTTCATCTTTAAGTTTGAAGCAGAACCTGAGGAAGTTTCTGTGCTCCCTCTAGTGGACAGATTAGTTGTAGCAGAAGGTAACTGAGCTGAGAGACTGCAGAGATGATCAATCTTGATCAGTGTCTCAATAAATCAGATTTTTTCTGTGTTTCTGTCCTTTCTCCATTTTGTGATCTGGGACAGTCCAGATATCCGCCCTGTTAGTGGAGGCTACCGGCTCCACCCTATAAAAAGGGGGAAGACTTCACTTCCTGTTTGACAGTCTGACCTTTCACCTGAGCTGGTCTGGATGGAGGAAGCACATGGAGCCAACATTTGGGTAACTACACTTTGATTTCAATCAGTGATTTAAAAATCTGTAACTGTATTAAAATGTGACTGTGAATGTGGAGTTCAGGGGGGGAGTGAAGAGGAGAAGGTTTAGATGTGAGGAGACCTGAAACTGCTGCTTTGGTTCTCCAGCTTCTGGATGAGCTCAATGAGATTGGGTTTTAAAAATGTTGGATTCAAATGAAAGTTTTGTTGCACTGAGACACAAAACTGAGGTCATTTAGATCCAAGGTTCTTCTAGCTCAGCTTTGGAGTTTGTTTTTTGCTGAAGAAACCTCCAAAACATTTTGGTGTTAGCATGTGGAGCAGAACATGCTAACTGGTTTGAACTGCTTGAAGATTTTTGACTGTCTTCAGAGACTTGAGTTCAGCTGGGATGTTGAGTTTCTGAAGGTTGGTTGAACTTCTTTCAGCAGTTTAGCTGAATTTAGCATGTTGTTCCCCAGATGCTGATGCTGAGATGTTTTGTAATTTTGCTGCTAAAACTCAGATCAGATGTTGCTGTTGAACCAATCTGGATGATCTTTTTTTAGAGTTTCCATGTAAGAAAGTTTAATCTGAATTCAACTTTAAGGGGCATTTGATTGAGAAGATCCAAAAAGCTGAAAAAAAGAAAGCAGCAGCTACAGGTTTTTACTGGGGTCCAAAGTTTCTCCTGTTGTTCTCCCAGTAGAACTCCACATTCCCCATGATTTTTAATACAGTTTCAGGTTTAAAGTCACTGGTATCAAAGTTTAGTTTGACCAAAAGCAAAGAAGTCCAAGCAGTGAACCTGTGTCAGGTGCAATAAAATATGGAGCTTGTGTTGTTGAGAAGATCATAACCTCCTCCATTTACCTCCTGATTATCCGGGGAGGGGACAAGGCCCCCTCACCCACTCTCTGCAGCAGGTCTAGATCTTCTCTCCAGGTCGCAGCACAGGCAGGACTTGAACCCAGGAACTCCACCACTGGCATCTTCTGGTCGCAGACAGTTCCTCCACACCATCGGGTCCACTCCCCTCTTAGCTCTCTTCTCTTGGTGCTTTTCAACTTTTCAGTTTGAACCCTTTACTCCTCAAAATATAACCTCTGAGGTTCTTCACAAGAAATCAGCTCCTAAATGGTGACTGATTAAGAAGTTGAAACCAGACTTTCTTTCATCACCATCTTATGGTCCATCATGTTGACTTACTGACTCACTCTGGTTAAATTATTTGAAATGTTGTTCAAAGTTCTCTCAAATTGTTCAGTTGTATTTGTTTTAAAACAAGGAACATCTCAGGCTTGATCTCATGACCTCCATGTTGCTGATCTCTGAACAAACACCTTGAGCTATCCAACCAGACACTATGCTGTTGTCTCCTAAAGCCTTTATGTCATGACCTCTGACCTATTGGCTCAATCTGATGAATGAAGCTGACAGCAGGTGGTTCGTCAGCTAATGTAACTTTTCTTTCAACTTTACTAACTGATGTCAAGCTGAATTCCATTGATAAAGTTAGAGAAAAATGTCTGAAGGCTTTTAAAATATCTCAACATAAACAATGCTGAAGAGTTCATTGGTCAGTTGAGGAATTGAACTAGGACACTTGATGTTTTCAGTACTTCAGTCTAACACACTGAGCCGTTGGTTGCTTCACATCTGCTATCTGTTTTGGACAGTTATCTTCCTAATCTTACGTTGGACTGAAGTTAACATCACCTATTGATAAAGTTAGAGAAAAATGTCTGAAGGTTTTAAACTATCTTAACATAACTTATGCTGAAGATCTATTAATAAAAGCTCTTTGGACAGTTGGGGCCTTGAACTAGGACACTGAATGTTGTCAGTACTTTAGCTTATCATACTGAGCTGTTTGCTCAGGCATGTGTTCACTTTTTCTGTAGGACTTTTATTTTCACAGTTAGGCTGATAAGGTCACCAGAGACTTTGATCCCACACTGTCTGAGCTTTATTCCCTTCCCTCCTATCCTATTACGTTCTCACACATTGAAGTCATACTGGTGTTTGGTTTCTATACTCTGTAATTCTTAATAAATTGTGTTATTGAGTCAGAAAGCTCGGCGTTGCTTCTTAAAACAATTTGAAGAAAATAAAAACACAGACTGATATTTCTTTATTCAAAGACTTGACAAAGTAGTCAATAACTGAATGCAGTTATTTCATCAAGTTTATACAAAAACACGTGGAAGTATCTGTGCTCCCTCTAGTGGACAGATTAGTTTGTAGCAGAAGGGAACTGAGCTGAAACACAGCAGAGATCATTCTTGATCAGTGTCTCAATGAATCATGTTTTAGCTCACATCACTGGCTTTGATGCTCTGCCCCGGTACCAACAGGAAATTTGACAATTTGGTCCAAAGGTTTTGTGAAAAAAATTTTTTGCAGCTGAATGTCACAAAGACCAATGAGTTGCTTTTGGGGGGAATAAAAAACATGCCCGGTCCTTACTGTTTCAGTCATATTCACACTATTTTTTTTTGTTTATCCTGAGAGTGTTAAAAAGTATACTTTGATGCACAGCCTCCCCCCAGCTGTATGATAAAACATGGACTCAGCGTTTTTTGATGAGAGTGAAGGCAGCGGTTGAAGACCCAAACGCAGCGCCTCTACACACTTGGCCAACCAAGCAGTCGACTACAAAAGGATCTAGGTTGTACATGTCACGCTATACAGGTGCTGGCCCAAAAAGTGAAAACATGAAAAAAAATATTTCAGTAATTTCATTAAAAAGTGCAACTTTTTAATTATATTCTTCATTACACCGACAGATATATTCAGATGTTTTTTTTTAATTTTTGATGAATATAACTGACAGCTAATGAAACCCCAAACTTCGTATCTCAGAAAAATCAGAAAAATTTCTTAAGACCAATACAAAAAAGGATTTTTTTAAAAGTTTGGCCAACTCAAAAGTATGAACATGAAAAGTATGAGCATGTACAGCACTCAATACTTAGTTGGAGCTCCTTTTGCCTGGATTTACTGCACCAATGCGGCGTGCATGGAGTCGATCAGTCTGTGGCCGCTCAGGTGTTTGAGAGCCCCGGGTTCTCTGATAGTGGCCTTCACCTCTCCTCAATTGTTGGGTTTTGGTGTATTGTATCTTCCTCTTCACAATACCCCATAGGTTTTCTTTGGAGTTCAGGTCAGGCGAGTTTGCTGGCCAGTTAAGAACATGGATATCATGGTCCTTCAACCAGGTACTGGTAGCTTTGGCACTGTGTGCAGGTGCCAAGTCCTGTTGGAAAATGAAATCTGCATCTCCATACAGTTGGGCAGCAGCAGGAAGCATGACGTGCTCTAAAACGTCCTGGTAGACACCTGGGTTGACCTTGGACCTTAGAAAACACAGTGGACCAACACCAGCAGATGACATGGCACCCCAAACCATCACTAAATGTAGAAACTTTACACTGGACCTCAAGCAACGTGGATTCTGTGCCTCTCCTCTCTCCCTTCAGACTCTGGGAAATTGATTTCCAAAGGAAATGCTAAATTTACTTTCATCAGAGAACATAATTTGGACCACTCAGCAGCAGCCCAGTCCTTTTAGTCTTTAGCCCAGGCAAGATGCTTCTGATGCTGTCTCTTACTAAGAGTGGCTCGACACAAGGAATGCGACAGCTGAAACCAGGTCTTGCATACGTCTGTTAGTGGTGGTTCTGGAAGCACTGACTCCAGCTGCAGTCCACTCTTTGTAAATCTCCCTCGCATTTTTGAATGGTTTTGTTTTACAATCCTCTCCAGGGTGCAGTCATCCCTACTGCTTGTACAGTTTTTCTACCACATCTTTTCTTTCCCTTCGCCTCTCCATCAATGTGCTTGGACACAGAGCTCTGTGAACAGCCAGCCTCTTTAGCAATGACCTTTTGTCTCTAGCCCTCCTTGTACAAGGTGTCAATGGTCGTCTTTTGGACAACTGTAAAGTCAGCCGTCTTCCCCATGATTGACAGAATTAGACTGAGAGACCATTTAAAGACCTTTGCAGGTGTTTTGAGATCATTAGCTGATCAGAGTGCGGCACCAGGTGTCTTCAATATTGAACCTTTTCATAATATTCTAATTTTCTGAGATACTGAATTTGGGCTTTTCATTAGTTGTCAGTTATAATCATTACAATTAAAAGAAACATATCAGTCTGTGTGTAATGGATGTATAAAATATACAAGTTTCACTTTTTGAATGGAATTAATTAAATTAATACATTTTTTTTCATGATATTATATTCATAACATTCTTGATAACCAGCACCTGTACTTGTTTTTCTGAGGGTGCTAAAAGTTCTCCTTTGATGCACCTTCTCAATTAGTAGTTCTGATTCTCATTTAAAGTTGCAATATATGAACTTAGAGCCAAAGCATTTATTGGTAAAAAACTGGAGGTTACCTTAAAGTGGGTTTGAACCCCAACTTTTCAGAATGGTGTCGTTTCCTACTTGGCCAACAAACTAGTCTCTGTAGGAAGAGATCCAGGTTGTACAAAACACCCAAATTCACATCAAATTTGGTAAAAGTTAGACTTTAATGCAGTTACTCCAACTCTAGCCATGGTGTAGCCTCTACAAATCTTTTAAGTCCTAAAATGGACTTCCACAATCTTTTAGTTTGATTATTTCCACGCGCTGATTTTCTTGACACTTGTGAAAAACTACATTTTAATGCACCTGTTGAATCTAATCATACTAACTTTCATGTGTAAATATTACAACATGAGTTAGAAGATTTTTTCTTACTGAAGAAAGAGATTGTCAATGACAGGGATTGAACCAAAGACCACCAAATCTGCACCACAACACCTCTAACCACATGGCCAACCAACTAACAAACACTTAAGGGGATCCAGGTTGTGACAATCTTGTAATTATCCTTGGTAAATGAAGCTAGAACTAGTTGGTCAAACCTCAAGGAGCAATTACAGACCATGATGGTGAAGGTCTGCAACCTTTTCTCTGCAAAATTAAAACAGCCAATACTGAGTCATTGGCTGGATTTGTGACGTGTACCATTGTGTTGACAGACATGGAAAAGAGGACCGTCTGCTCTAGGGGAAACTTTCAACTAATTTCAGTCATTAAGGGGGCATTTAGATTTTTCTTAACATATATTTGATATTTGGACCAAGACAGGATCTTCTTGGTGCAGGGCAACAGTGCTGACCACTGCACCACCATGCCGCTCGCAAGAGGAGAAATATCTTATAATTAGAACCTGATCCAAAGTGAACACATGGAACAACTCTTCCTGGAAAATGAAATCAGCATCTCCAAATTAAGATGCAGTCTTGATTTAATCAAATCAGTGAGGATTGCATCTAAAAATAAAATCTTTGTAGAGCAAAACTGCCTGGCAGATGCTGGCAAGCAGCTACTCCATGTATGTGTGTGAAATGTTTTGTTGATGAAGTCAATTATTGTCTGCTGGAAAAGTCAGCAGTCTTTCCTGGGATTTTGTAGGAGAAATCATGGCCATAACATTTCTGTATTAAAACCCTTTCTATCATTGGTCTGATGTAATATTCTAACTTTTCATTAACTGTATGCCTTATTAAAGACATCATTAAAATAATTATAAATAAATTTTAGAAATATATTCTTCTGTGTGTAATGAATCTTTACTATATGAGTTAAAAAATGTATTTAATTACAAAAAAAGTACATTTTTAAGCGATAATGTAAGTTATCAAGTTATAGGTTGTTTTTATAACCACTGCCAATAAAAGTAAGTACCTGAATATTAAAATTATCACATGTGGTTCTCCAAATGGAACAAATGTGCAAAGAAAAAAAAATACGTTTATCTTGGACCCAACAGGAGAGACATCTGTAGCCCAGATCAGTGGAAAAGTGGCATAAGTCATTAATGAAGTTTTTACAATCATCTGTCAACATGCTGCAATTAGTTAGTTTTCTAATTGTCGGTGAATCTGATGAAGCCACAAACATTTAGTTGTGCCTGCAGTTGTGTTCAGCAGCTGGCCTGTTCAGTTTCTGGACATGTGCTCTGGAATGCAGGAATGATAGAAATATGGACCAGTTGATGAACCAGTGGTTCATCAACTACATGCTAGTTCACTGATTCACAGGAAAGCTAAATATTCAGACATGTTTTAGTCTATGTGTGTAAATAAAAAATTACTGTAAGAATTTGAGATTTACTTACCTATTATTCTGAACACAGCTGTAATATGAGACAACGGCTCAATATGGACTAAAACATTTTCTTTCAAAATCGCTTGAAACTCTAAAAGATGCAGATAATTTCTTTTTAACAAATACTCGATGTGGTTTCCCACAGAGTTTATGATCTAAAGTCACAGCTAAAAGATTCATTTAAAATACTCTTGATTTGCATCTAATTAAACTTAACCTGCAGCCCCACTAAACATCACTGTGTTTTGGATAAAATCATATACAGGCATTAAAGTTTGTTTTGTCATAACTTTGTGAGTTTTAGTTCAAGCTTGATGTTTTAAGCACAATCGTACCTTAAAATGATGTAATTTTCAGCTGTATATTTCAGTTTGCTGATAAGATGTTTAAATAGTCGTTGATAGAGCTGGTAAAGTCTTTGGTCAGAACCTGGAGATATTTTGAGTCAGTGAGGGACAGGAGGAAACTGAACAAACTGCTCTCCATCCTGGACAATCCATCCTCTGTGACCCCCTTCAGAGACAGAGGAGCTCTTTCTCTGCAGACTCAATCAGCTCTGGTGTCTTGAAGAACGCTGCAGAAAATCCTTCATCCTCTTCACCATCTCACTGTACAACAGATCTCCTCTATGTAACAGGTGATCATTTTCCACTGAGGCTTATAATGTTTAAATTCAAATTGTCCATAAATATTCTGCATGTTTTTTTATATTCATCCTGTACATCGTAAGTCTAACTATCTACTTCACTACGTCATGCGCATACTGTTGCCATTTGCATTGTTATCTGTGCTGTTTACTACTGTTTATCCTTTTGATTACTGCTCTGGGTCATATCTGTTTACACAGTTCTACTCATTCTAACTTGTGTTTATTCTCTATGCTCCTAATTTTATCTTTTCACTTTCTATAATGTACATACTCTTTTGTCCTTTATGTTGTTTGATATGTTTCCACTGATTAAGATGCTACAGGGACAATTTAATGTATCCATTTCTGTCCAGCAGTCATTGGATGAGAGGCACACAGAGAGATTCAAACCCAGGACCGTCTTGTTGTAGGTCCACCAACTGTGCCATCATGCAGCCCAGCATGCAGCACTAGATGCTCTTATAATATGTAAAATATTGTAAGAGCATGATGTTTACAAATCTAAAGTGCTGGAAATAACTTTTATTCTCTTACTGTCCCAGGTTTCAGGTAGTGTTGTAGTCGAGACCTCCTAACCTGAGACCAAGACTAGGCCAAGTCCCAAGACTGGTCTGAGATCTGTTCCTCCTGTTCCGTCTTGATGTACCAGACGTAAAGCAAACACATCTTTATCTTTTGTTTCCTACATCTATTTTCTTCATGTCATGTGTTTATTCAGTGGTAAAACAGTTATGCAACATTTGGTTCAGATAACCTCACAGTGGTCACTTTCGCAAACCTCCATGACGATACAAACCCTAGTTCCTCTCTTGGGATTTGTTCAGACAGATAGTTGGCTTAAGTTTTTCTCAATTGCCTGGAACAACGTTCTTTTCTTTAAAGTTGTGATGAAACAAGTATAACTTTAAATCCCACATATGGAATGATAGAAAGTTAACATTATCATCTTCTAATGTGGTTTTCTTGCAACTCTTAATCTAAAGTCCTGCTGAAATGTACAAGGGAGAAGATCCTTGAATAAACTTTTTTTCTTTATATGTTGATGTTGACAGTTGGCAGAATCTGTGAAGGCATGGATGCATTTCATTCAATTTTTGATATATTGACAGAACATGAAAATCAAATTGATCCTTTCTCATCTGGTTGCAACACCAGATTGTTTCCAGGTTTTAAGCATCTTGTTAATTTGAGGTTTAAAGAAAATCTCTTGACTCCTGCAAACATTCTTCTTGTCATTGTGGCCAAATTAGCTCATTCTTCACCTCATCTGACCATAAATATTACCTCCAGAAGGCCTTTAACTTCTCCATATAGGCAGCTGTAAATTTCAGTCAAGCTTCACAGTGTCGATGTCCAAGCAGGTGCTACTTTTTTGGTTGGCATGTCCTCAGACCATATTTATTTTAAACATACTTGAATGTTTGCAGTGTTTCTAGCAGTTTTCAGTTTATTGCAGACTGAAGCCCTTGGCGGTTCCTGGATTCTCCCTGAACATCAAGATCGATATCCCTTCTTCATAAGGTGACAATTTGGGTCAGGTGTCGGATTCTTAATCTCAACCGGGTCTTCTGCATTAAGGTTCCTTAATGGTTTCCCCAAATCTGTGAGGGAGAGATTTAAAGCCACTCTAAATGTGCAAAAATCTTGTTGTTAAGGTGCATACACGCTTAAACTCTTTAAAACCACTAAAATTAATACTTTGCTGTAGCACCTTCAGTTCATTTTCAGCATATAGTCTTTGTGAGTTCACGGTTACTATCTGTTACGTTAAATCTAATTAGCCTGTATTAAAGTTCAGCTATCCTAGTCAGACTTTCATTACTTTTCCACCTCCTTTGGCTAAAGCAATAGCCTTCCGAGAGGTTGAAGAATCCGACAGATCCTGTTAGCCAAAGATATTAGTCTGATGAAGGACACAAAATGCACCCCAGGATTATTTAAGTACCATGGCACAAGGAGACAGTCATTGATAATTGGAGAAATGTGGGGCAGTAGTGACATGACAAAAACTGGACGTTTCTACAAGATTATACACAAGACAACCTTTTAAATACCAGTCAGTTCTGACCACTAACCACAGGAAGAGGAATTTCATTTTTCAGCTGTACTGTAAAACCAAGCACACATCCAAGTTAGCAAAATAAGCTTAATGAGAGGAAAATTGATATACTGTATCTGAATGGTGGCCCCGAAACATCTTATTTCTCCTGTAGATTCCCGCATGAAAGATCATCAAATGGTTAATAAAAGACATCTCAAGGGCTTAAGCAACCCCACCATGGAGTCATGGTGGATACATCACCTAACAATCAGTGCCATCAATTTTAAAACATGTTCTACAGCAGAAATGAGAGTTGATTGTGTGTGTGTGGGTGTGTGTGTTAGGTAGGTAGGTAGTTGTGTGGATGCGAATGGGAGTGTGTGCTTGGTTTAGTTCAGTGATTCTCAACCATGGTCCTCCGGACCCACTGTCCATTTCATTTATTTATTTATATAGCCTTTTAAAAACAGCCGACCAGGCATTCAAATGCTTTACATTATAGTCATAAAAAGAGAAAACATCAAACATCCAAAAACAACAATAACAATAAAAACAGTAAGGAAACCGGAATAAAATGCCAGCATGCTACTGGATTTTAAAAGCCTTTCTGAATGAAAACGTTTTAGATGCGTCTTTGCTCCAGAACACCTGATTCAAAAGACAGCAGAACCTCCTCAGCTGCCATCAAGTGCTACAGAACCCTGGTTTAAATGAGGTGTGTGGCAGCAGGGAAACACATAAAACATGCAGAAAATGTCTCCTGAGGACCAGGGTTGAGAACCACTGGTTAAGTTCATCTCCAGCAGCAGATCAGAAGGTCCTGCAGTGTGAGCTGATGTCCTCTGTCAGTTTAACTCAGAGTAATGTTACCCTCTGAAATGTCCTTCACATTTCTGATCCTTCTATTTGGTTCAGGCCATTACCCTCCGCTCTCTAATGAAATGACCCTTCAGCCAAGTTGGATGTTTATCTTTGGCTGTAAAAGCAGAAGGCTGCATAAACACACTAACAGTCGTTTTTGAGCACAGCACAGGTAGGAAGCCATCTCTTCAAAGAGAAATGAGACACATCCTACCTTTCTCATGCTTGAAAGGATCACTGCATGCTCACAGATTCTCGCACACGCATGTTTTTACTTCTAACCCTTTTAGGAGATTGCATTGACTTCCAATCATTGTAGTAACTCCACTTGCGCCTTAGGCCAACACTTACTTGAACCTCAACCATTACCACACGCAGTCGGAGGAGTTACCTGCTCATTGTATGGAGGTGCAGATTAGATGTCTGGTACTGTTTCGGACCTCCCACACTAGAACAGCACACAAGAAATGGCCCAGGTATATAACAAGATTCTGGAAGGTACGTTCCAGGCGACTATGTTCTTGGTCTCATGGTGGAAATATGTACAGACCAGTATGCAGCAGCATAGAAATGTTATATTTTCCACTGTTATAAAGGTGGGTGCAGTGGACACACACAGTCTTTTTATTTATATAATTACATATTATCATTGCTATTCTGCTATTGAGGCTGCACGGTGGCGCAGCTGGTAGCACTGTTGCCTTGCAGCAAGAAGGTCTTGGGTTTGATTCCTGGCCGGGGGTCTTTCTGCATGGAGTTTGCATGTTCTCCCCGTGCATGCGTGGGTTCTCACCGGGTACTCCGGCTTCCTCCCACAGTCCAAAGACATGCCTGTTAGGTTAATTGGTCTTTCTAAATTGACCTTAGGTGTGTGAATGAGTGTGTGCATGGTTGTTTGTGTGCTGCCCTGCGATGGACTGGCGACCTGTCCAGGATGTACCCCACTTCTCGCCCAAAGACTGCTGGAGATAGGCACCAGCTCCCCCGTGACCCACTATGGAATAAGCGGTAGAAAATAATTGACTGACATTGCTATTCTTGTTGTTACAATTATTGATTAGAGTAATAATTATACTTGTGAAGGTAGTGCAAATTTGCCAGAGTCACATGGCATGTTTGTTTGCATGTTTTTCAGTTCTTGTTACTTCTTGCTAACTTACATACTTGGGACACACTGACCAAACACCTCTGGTTCTTTTTTAAAGCGTTTCTCACCTCCCATTTTCTTCCAAAGCTGTAAGGCGTGATGGGTTTTAGCTTGGTTGGCATGATTTGTCACATTTGGTGGTTTCACTGCGACTGCAGCTGACAAGTTCTTCAAAGTTTGACCATCATGTGTTTTTAAATTTTTAATATATACTACACATGAATAATAAGCCAATCAGTTATATAAGATCAATATGGAATCGAATAGAATAAAAAACATTGTCTGTCCAGATGGTGACAGAAAGCACTGCTGCACTTAAAATACAATAAACAATTCAAACATGCATAAGAAGTTCATTAAAGATACAAAAGGGGTCATTTTGATTTAAAAAGCAAACTTTATCTTTATATCAGTTTTCTTATAAATACTGTGTTAAAGGTCTTCAATACATCTGTGAAACAGCCATGACACTGAACAGATCAGAAGTATGATCACGTACATTTCCTAAGTGGAAAATATGTTGCAACAATAGCTTTAATAGATGTTGTAATAAATACCCTTATTTTTATAATAATTTTCTTTATTATAGAGCAGCTGTTTGCTCTGTGAGACTGAATTTAATCGTGTAAACAAGATTCCCTAGCATTTTGCCTGGCTTCATTGCTCTTTATGTCCACCTTTCAGGACATTTGGTTTTATTCAGTGTGAAGTCAAATGTTATAAACATCTCAACAAGCACATCAAAAGCAGGAGGAAGCTGCAGACTGTCAACTCATCTGATGATAAGCCACAAACCGATGTGAGAAAATAATGTTTTTGTGTCTTTTTTCTAAAAGAAATGCAGAGCTGAGTTATGGTCTGTTTTACTCCAACAGAGTTTATGAGTTTAGAGGCAAACTGAGGGATTTGGATTTCTCAGCAGCATCTGCATAACTTATATTATTAACAGCTTTGACTTGTTCAATTTCCACTGCCTTTCTCCACAGGTCTCCCTGCGCTGCCCTCCATTGTTATCCTTTCCATTTTTACACTCATCACATCTGTTCTCTGCCCCACACTTTGGACACCTCTGCTTCCCCTTACATGCTGCAGCATTATGTCCATAGCTCTGATATTTCCAACTAAGAGAATCTTAGCAAGCGTCACCTCTCCAAACTCATTTTTAATTCTCTCGACAGAACTAATGGACTTAGTTGCACTCTCTCATCCTCCTTCCTAAGTTTTAGGATTATTTCGAATTTTCCCCTAACAACCTTTTTGCAAACTACATAACCTTCAGCAGAACAGTTTACTTCAAGGCTCAGTTTACTACTGTGTCCCCATCAGATTTCCATCCTCCCTTCTACTTCTCTCTCTTCCCGACCTTCTCCTACCATGCATCAGAGTCCAGTCACCTAAACCCATCTCATCATTTCATCATCCTTAAAATGAGATGTCACTGCGGTCAAGTCACAGTTTTATGCCAACCGCCAACATGTTTTAGTGATGAAGATTAGTCAGCTTCCTCTTCCCCACATGATAGATCATGTTCACATAGTTTGTGTTAAATCAAGCCTGTTATTTTACATTTAAGTTTCTGACTTGTTCTAATGATGCCAATCCTTTTTTTCATAAATGTGACGATTTGTGTGAGATGATGGAAACTTAAACATACTGATCCCAACACTATTGAAAATGTTTGAACTCCAATAATAACTTCAAGAGAAGTTGCTAAATATGCCACCACAATTTTGCCAAAACCTTTTTAAATGGCTGCAAAAACTGTGAGGTCAGCTTGCTGAGGGGAATTTAACCAAAATCTCATGGGGGTGTATGTACACTGCTCAAAAAAATAAAGGGAACACTTAAACAACACAATATAACTCCAAGTAAATCAACTTTCTGTGAAATCAAACTGTCCACTTAGGAAGCAACGCTGATTGACAATCAATTTCACATGCTGTTGTGTAAATGGAATAGACAACAGGGGGAAATCTTTGGCGATTAGCAAGACTCACTCAATAAAGGAGTGGTTCTGCAGGTGGGGACCACAGACCACTTCTCAGTACCTATGCTTTCTGGTTGATGTTTTGGTCCTTTTGAATGTTGGTGGTGCTTTCACACTCGTGGTAGCATGAGACGGACTCTACAACCCACACAAGTGGTTCAGGTAGTGCAGCTCATCCAGGATGGCACATCAATGCGAGCTGGGGGAAAAAGGTTTGCTGTGTCTGTCAGCGTAATGTCCAGAGCCTGGAAGCGCTACCAGGAGACATGGAGGAGGCTGTAGGAGGGCAACAACCCAGCAGCAGGACCGCTACCTCTGCCTTTGTGCAAGGAGGAACAGGAGGAGCACTGCCAGAGCCCTGCAAAATGACCTCCAGCAGGCCACAAATGTGCATGTGTCTGCACAAACGGTTAGAAACCGACTCCATGAGGATGGTATGAGGGCCCGACGTCCACAAATGGGGGTTGTGCTCACAGCCCAACACCGTGCAGGATGCTTAGCATTTGCCAGAGAACACCAGGATTGGCAAATTCACCACTGGTGCCCTGTGCTCTTCACAGATGAAAGCAGGTTCACACTGAGCACATGTGACAGACGTGACACCTGCCCGCCCGTTTCCCAGACCTGAATCCGATTGAGGACATCTGGGACATCATGTCTCGCTCCATCCACCAACGTCACGTTGCACCACAGACTGTCCAGGAGTTGGCGGATGCTTTAGTCCAGGTCTGGGAGGAGATCCCTCAGGAGACCATCCGCCGTCTCATCAGGACCATGCCTAGGCGTTGTAGGGAGGTCATACAGGACCGTGGAGGCCACACACAATACTGAGCCTCATTTTGACTTGTTTTAAGGACATTACATCAAAGTTGGATCAGCCTGTAGTGTGTTTTTTCACTTTAATTTTGTGTGTGACTCCAAATCCAGGCCTCCATTGTTTAATAAATTTGATTTCCATTGATGATTTTTGTTCTATTTTGTTGTCAGCACATTCAACTTTGTACAGAACAAAGTATTCAATGAGAATATTTCATTCATTCAGATCTAGGATGTGTTATTTGACTGTTCCCTTTATTTTTTTGAGCAGTGTATATATTTGAGCCTGGATCAATCCAATAAAAAACTTCAAAAATATTGGACCCAATGTTTATTTTTTAAAAGCAATTGTTTGTTGTTTAATCATTCCCAACAAAAAGAGTGGTGTTCAGACACATCATTTTGATGATCAGCAGGTGTTTGTATGAATTTGAGTTTTAACTGCACTGCAGTCCTGGTTATATCACAACCTTGTTTTTGCAAAATGTATTTTCTGAATAATTTTGGTATTGTGTAATGACAATTGCTTAAAAGATTTTTGCTCAGATAATACAAGAGAAACAGTTTCCTTATCTTAGACTATATATAAAGGATCTAAGGGAAGACAGGTTTCAGGTTTGCCTCATCTCCAGTGAGGACCGTCTGCTGAGCCCAACAAACTTCTGCCTCTACGACGGCGTGAACTTTCAAATTCAAGCTATCTAGCAAGTGAGAAGAAATAAAAAGAAACAGGTGACTTTTCAAATGTTGAAGATGGTTTGAATTTAGCTCTTTGAATAATGACGGAAAGATTTTTGAAAAGTTGAGTTGTTTTTTTTTAAGTCTTCGTATATCTGTTCTTTTAGCTCTTTCTCTAACAGCATCTGAACAAACCACTCGGTACCAGTTAACCAGCTAACCAACTAACCAACCTGTGTAAGTGACTCTTTGAAAGTCTTAAGGTTCACATAAAAAGGGACATGTTTAATCTGCTGATTAGTTTCCTATTGGTGAATTTTGTTGTTTCTGTCAATCTTTTAGCAAGTAACGATGAAGATCCCCACAGCTGCCTTCCTGCTGGTGCTGCTTCCTGCAGCAGTCTTGTCCTGGCTGAACTTCTTTCACAAACATGTGGTTACTGAAAACTCCTGGCAGTCCTGCAGTAGCAACATGTGGAATATCAATAATGAAATAAGACAATGTAAGGACATAAATACTTTCATCTTTGACCCAGAAAATCAGTTTAACACCATCTGTAGCTCAGGTGAGGAGTTTGTAACAAGTTACTCTTGGTTTGATATTGTTGACTGTACACATGATAGAAGAAGCCAGTATCCCAACTGTGTTTACCAAGATCAACGTCTTAAGGCAAAAAACATTAAAATCAAATGTGTAAATGGATATCCTGTGCACTTGTATAATCTAGCTAAAGGAACGGGTTAGTGACCTGTTTTACAGTCAAATTGTCTGCGTTTTTTCTTTGCCCCAGATTGTGTTGATATTTTCCTGCTGTTTGATTTTTCATTGTATATCTCTGTGTGTTCTGCAAGAAATTTATCAGTTTATTAAATGATTTCATGTTGGTGTGCACATTTCCATTATGTGCATTGCATGTAGTTTGACCAACATTTAGTGTCATGAAAGGAAAAATAAAATATAAGTTACCTTCAAATTAAATGCAGACTACACGTCATAATGAATTGCTCATTCTGTTTCCTTAACTTGCTGCTTTAAGTGGAAGCTTTAAAATAAAATAACTTCAAAAATAAGCTGCTAATGTTGAGTTTTGTCATTAATGCCTAACTTTGACAGACGTCGTCATGTTACGGATTCATCATGCATGAACTTTACTTTTGTTCTGTGCTGCTGTTCACATTTTCACACCATGTGGTCACTGAGCTTAAATCTAATTATTCAATGTGTGGACTCAGATATTTCTTAATATGGTATCAAATAGAAAGCTTCAGATGTGGATAGGTTAGTGAGTGAACTCCTCCTTCAGTTTGTTGTGTATTAAAGGAGAAGAGAAGTAGAATTTGGGGTCATTTCATTACAATCACACCTCGCCTTGACGCTTAAAAGTCAAAATACTTTTTCTTTTGATTCCTGCTCAGATGCGAAAACTATGAAACTTTTTCTCAACTTAATTTTTCAAAGTGGTCAGTGAGAATAAATACAATTTTCTATATGGGAATCATAAATGTTGCATGAGATCTCTTTGAAGGTGACCCAAAAATAGAAGATAAAGTCAAGTTAAAGCTATGACTCTGCCATTTTGATTCTTAAAAGAACGATCTATCTGTGTTAAATATCTTTAATAAGTAATCATTCCAGTTTAAAGCAGCAAGGTTGAAATATCACTACAAAGCAGGTCAGACACAGAGCAGATGAAAATATGTACACAGCTTAATAAACCAAGCAAACAATTTAAAAGTTATGCACAAATGTTAAAACTACTATAACTCTGTTTATAGAAACATTCTGTCAAAGAACCAGTTACCACATCTGAGACCAGCAAAGCAAAAAAAAAAGGCGGTAAGTTTCACATCTGGGAAATATTCACATTGGAAATATGTTTGTGTTGATTTTGTAATTTGATCATTGCTCTTCATGCCCATTTTAAACATTCGGTTTTATTTGATTTAAAGTCAAATGTCATAAACATCTCAACAATCATATATAAAGCAGAAGGAAGCTGCAGACTGTCAACTCATCTAGTGATGAGTCACAAACTAATGTAAGGAAATAATGTTTGTGTCTTTTTTCTCAGAGAAAGAAATGCAGAGCTGATGTGTAGTCTGTTAATATAACAGAGGCTTTGAGTTTATACTTTATGCACTTATTTCATTAGTATTTCCTCTCATCAGCAGCACCCTCTTCTGTTGAAACAGACAGGTGTAAATTTATAAATACAATCATCTGTTTGAAACTGACTTTAAACATAAGCTGCTTGTTGCTTTTTGCAGGATCAGACAAAAATACCCAAAATAGCAGAACGCTGAATGCAAAGACATTTACTGGTGTAAATTCATGCGTCAACCAATGTTTCTGCTCTTCTTTCAGCAACAATGAGCATCTTCCCTGTTTGCCTGCTTGTCTGTTTGCTGCTGGTCCAGGTCGTTGCCCCTGAGACGACTGAAAGATCAGAACAACGCTTTCAGGAGTTTGTTAGACAGCATATTATTGAAGACATGGATGAAAACGACTGCACAACAGTGATGGCAAATAGAAAAATAACAAATAAGGCCAGAACAAAGGATAGAAACATAACAAATAAGACCAAAGGACCAAAGGATAGAAACACATTCATCATTGCTAATGAAAATGAAGTAAGGGCCATTTGTCAAGGCCAAACTGAACCTAAAAGAACACAAAGTAAAGAAAAATTTAACGTTGTGTTCTGTAAGCTTACAAGCGAAGGGGGCTATAATGGCAGAAAGTATTACCTAATTCTTGAAGTAGAATGTGCAAATAATTTACCTGTGCATTTTTACAAACAAATGAAACCTTAATGGATAATTGCGCTCTGCATCCCCCACATCCTCCGCTCAACAATCAGAAAGCAGATATTAATAATCTTTCATCATGTGCCCTATAATATATCTTATCACTGTGTTAATAAGGGTACATTGTACGCTAAGCATCAAACTATTTTCTTCTTTCTCAAGTTTTATTAGTTTTGCATGACCTTTTAGTATGGTACCCATATCTGTTTCATTGCAGGATCCAGGAATTAAACAATGATAGCTTTTGATCACACATTGTTCAATGAATAAAGAAATAAAACTCAACTTGTATTTTGTTGTTCTTATACTTTTCAAATCAGGTGAAACTGTTTTATTTTGCCAGGCAGATGCTCATTTGGATCAGGCTTAAAAATAAGCCTTAACTTGCTCACATTTACATTAAGGACTCTTATACTGATTAATGTACACTGATCCTTTTAAATACAAATTATAATAATTTGTGTTGCATTTTGGACTGCTAGCAGAGTAAAGCCTGAAATAGTTTGCAGGGAATGTACTCGTACTCGTACTCGTCGTCTTCCGCTTTATCCGGGACCATGTCGTGGGGGCAGCAGACTCAGCAGAGACACCCAGACGTCCCTCTCCCCAGACACCTCCTCCAGCTCCTCTGGGGGGAGCCCTAAGCGTTCCAAGGCCAGCGAGAGACATAGTCCCTCCAGCGTGTCCTGGGCCGTCCCCTGGGCCTCCTCCCGGTGGGACGTGCCTGGAACACCTCTCGAGGAAGGCGTCCAGGAGGCATCCGGTATAGATGCCCGAGCCACCTCAACTGGTTCCTCTCGATGTGGAGGAGCAGCGGCTCTACTCCGAGCCCCTCCCGAATGGTCGGGCTCCTCACCCTATCTCTAAGGGAGTGCCCGGCCACCCTACGGAGGAAGCTCATTTCAGCCGCTTGTATCCGGGATCTCGTTCTTTCGGTCATGACCCAAAGTTCATGGCCATAGGTGAGAGTAGGAACGTAGACCGACCGGCAGGGAATGTTGCTAAGCCAATTAAAATTGAGTTGCAAGCAGTAATTTCACCATGATTTAACTTCTGTGTAATGTGTCTAGCAGCTGTAACCCCATTATGACTTTCTACAGATTTATATGGAAAACATTGCACTCATAAAGATGCTTTTATGCAATATGTTGCAGTGACATGATTTGTTTTCATGCAAGCTAAGTCATCCACATTTTTGACATGTCAGTAACTGAATCTGAAGGAATGAAACACTCACACACCTCATATGTCAAATTTGACCTACGAAACTGTTTTCTGTAAATGAAGACGATTCCAAAATGAAGCGGAGCACAGCAGACAAGCAGGGATACGAAGTGAGACGATATTAGTTGTTAATTGGCCCTATTTACTCGTATTCGTTGTCTTTCGCTTATCCGGGACCGGGTCACAGGGGCAGCAGTCTCAGTAGAGATGCCCAGACTTTCCTCTCCCCAGACACCTTTCCTGGGCCTCCTGCCAGTAGTAAGTGCCTAGAAAACCTAGCGAGGGAGGCATCCAGGGGGCATCCAAAATATAAGCCCGAGGAACCTCCGCTGACTTCTCTCTATGTGGAGGAGCAGCGGCTCTACTACAAGCTCCTCCTGGATGGCCGCGCTCATGGACCCATCTCTAAGTGCCTGGCTACCCTGCAGAGGAAGCTCATTTTAGCCACTTGTCTAGGATCTCATTCTTTCAGTCATGATCCAAAGTTCATGCACATAGATGAGGGTAGGAACGAAGACTGACCTGTAAATCAAGAGCTTTGTTTGGCACTATTTAACTAAACTGAATTGAATTAGCATTAGTGCTAAATGCAGACTATTTTAATGTAAAACTTGAATAGCATCAGTGGCTAGGCTCTGCCCTTCCCCTATACTAGGGGACCTGTTGTCACAAATCTACATTTACCTTTAATAAAGTTCCTAAGGTTGTTCATCTTATGCTAAACACTGTTGGCTGAGTGTCACGTTATCATCCTGCGTCGAAGGCCAGCAGTTAACCAAACCCAAGCAGGATTTCAATGTGCAACAACAAAATACAAGGAGAGCAAGGGAGGGACTAAAGCTCAGACAATATGGGACCAAAGTTGGTGATAACCTAAACTTAGGAGTGCAGCGATGATGATAAACAGATAAATGTCCACAAAAGTAGTGAGAAATTGTTTGAGGCAACAGCTCAGTGTGATACACTAAAGTACCATTTAAGTTCCTGGTTTGATTCCTCAGTAGCCAACAGATCTAGCAATAAAATATTTTTAAATAAAATATCTTAAGATAATTTATGAGCTTTACTCTGACCTCTGGTGACAGAGGTCAGAGGGTTCACTGACCCCCAGAAGGAGGAGTACTTCAGAAAGAGATTCACAGAGATTCACAGATGAATTTAACTTTAAATTTAGTAGCAAAATTCCAATTACCTGGGCCAACAGTTCAGAGATCATGACTAAAGGCTTTAAGATACAACAACAAAGTGTCCGTTTGATAGCTGAAGCTGTTTGCTCAGAGATCAGAAACATGGACGTCATGAGATCAAGACTGTAGATATCCATCTACAGTCTGGGGGATAACCATGCTGTTTAATAATACAAAATCAGGAATAGTGACTTCAACAGTGACATGTAAGTGTGCATCAGTCACCAGAAGAAGCTGATTATGCTCAGATTAGCATAAACTTTAGCTCATATGTTGCAGAAATCTTAGAAACAAGGTCAGTGCCAAACTCACCTGTTTCCAACTGACCTGTTCACTTGTCAAACGATCCAAACAGGTGTGTTTGTTTAGCTGCCCCTTTTCCAGCTTTTTTGGAACGTGTTGCTAGCGTCAAATTAAAAATGAGTGAATTGCATTCAAGTTGAACAGGATTTGCCAATCATTGTATTCTGTTTCTATTTACGTTTTACATAACGTCCCGACTTCGTTGGAATTGGGGTTGTAATATCTGATGTGGGCCAGGGTTATGATTTCAGAACCAGTCTGAATGCGAATCATTTTCTCTTTCCAAAGCCTTACAGAGTATATGGCCTTTTGCTTGTTTAGTCCTTTATCTTTTTCTAAGGCATGTTTCCAATCTCTGAAGCCTTTTTCTTTAAATACTGAATTTGATGTGTTAGAAATAACCTGTCTGCAAAGGAACCAGTATGCTGCATCCCTTTTTACTGAAAATTCTAGCCAGGGTCTGTTTTGGTACCAGGCAAAGAAAAAGGTTTTTTTTCCAGAGAAATGTTGAACAGGATAATTTTCAAGACGTGCAAAATGTCTTCTCTACCGCCTCCAAAAGTCCATCTTAATACCCCACAGCACCCTCTGCTGGTTGTCTTGTGTCAGTCCATTGCATAGGTGCAACTTAATTTACATTGGTGTTGTAATCTGTCTTGGGCGGCCCGGATACCTGAATGGGTGGGCTCTGCCCCGCTCAGGAACTTGGGATTGCTCCTCATTTCCAGTGAAAGTAACTGTAAATGTTTCAGCATACCAAAGGCATTATGGATAATTTCATACTGCCAACTTTGCATGAAGAGTTTGTGGATGGCTCCTTCATGTTCCAACAGGACAGATAGATAGATAGATAGATAGATAGATAGATAGATAGATAGATAGATAGATAGATAGATAGATAGATAGATAGATAGATAGATAGATAGATAGATAGATAGATAGATAGATAGATAGATAGATAGATAGATAGATAGATAGATCCATAGATAGATCCATAGATAGATAGATAGATAGATAGATCCATAGATAGATAGATCCATAGATGGATGAAAGAAATGTGTTTCTGGTAGAATAGTTACAAAAATCTTATAGATACATCTCTGAACACCTGTAAAGTGGGCCCAGAAGAGCAGAAACTGCAGAGGGAGTATCGACCACATAATAAAGTCCTTTTTAGCTGTTGCCATAGGAAACTGCCTACCTCATGTTGTCATACAGGTCCTATTTAAGTGATTTCTTGAGTCTGACAGTAATTAGGCCTGGTTGTGAATGGTGAACTTCCTATTTTTATCACATAATGTCAGGCTGGCTTGGAAAGCTTTTTTTCAATTAATGTTTTTGTTGAAAAACATAATTTTTGAATTTACTCAATTTTTTGTCTGATATAAAATAATTTATTGATCAAAACATTTAAGTGTGATTAAAATGCAAAAAACTGAAATCCGTAGGGTGAGAAATATTTTTTTATAGTGCTGTACATGTTTTCACCATGAAAACTACAATACTTGTTACATGTCTCATGCTTGCAATAAAACAACAAAAACCTTACTAGCAAGCTTTATTCATACCATTTTATTCATATTCCTTTTTCTTACCTCACTTGTGATACATTTTATACAATTCTTACATGGCATAACTGAAGTCATAATTGTTATGAGTGCAACACAAATTATTACACTTTAAACATTTTGACAACTGCACCTTTATTCTTTTTATACTAAGTCAAAGGGCAGCATATATTCACTGAAGAAGAATATTTATTAACTCCAAGTATCCTAATGTTGCTGTCAATTTTTGTGTGGATGTAGGTTGGTAGTTAGAAAGCAGACTGAATATAATTAAGTACTTAATAATGGAAACTTGGTATAGATCATATTCATATTTCAAACTGGAAAAAGTTTTATCAGCACAAACAGGAACCAACAGTGGATGTCAAACTGAATAAACCAGTAAGGAATATATACAGGGAAGATGGATCACTGGGACAAAGAACTGGTGAGATTGGTTAACTAAATGGAAACAGCTGAGAAGGAAATTGAAAACTGAAACTAGTGAGGGAGAGTAATGGCTGATCAGAAACTGAGGTGCAAAAAACAATATCTCTGAGCAGAACATAACTGAACATGACTATGACTATGACTATGTGACAACGACCGAGGAGCCCCGAGCAGAACTGGAAGTAAATTAGTGGACAAAAGGAATCAGATTGCCAAAATAAAACAGAAACAAAGATCTACAAAGAGAAACAGGTAACAAACTAAAAGAGAACAAAGGACTGATCCAGGAGTACTCTCTATGGGAAGGAAAAGCAAACGTCAACGGACGTAGCTCCTTCAGTCGTCCCACCCAGAAAGAAGGAACAGATAAACTCTGAGCCAGCTTTCAAGTCCAGAGTCTGAAGAGAGCACATAGAGTTAGTTACAGCAAAAGCTCAGCCAGTAGCCATGTCTAGGAGAGAGCAAGGGTTAAACACTGAAAGACAGGGCCATGTGGATCATCGGTAGATGTGGATAATCTGAAATAAACACTTAACAGTTTCTCTCAAAAAGGTCAGATTGGAAACAAGTGTTCTTAAAAACTGCTTTAAAAAATTGTTAAATGGATTTATTTTAACCTTTGGTTTGAATTTCTAAATTTCAGTAGGGGGCAGTAATGTGCCCAGTGACATTTCAGACATGCTGACCAACGTGTGAATGTTGAGAAACAGGCTTTCATATTTTCTCAGGATGATTATTGAGGAAAAGTCTGTTACAGAATGATTTATTGGCAGTTATTCAAAGTTGATCTTGTAGAGATCTTTAATGGAAAATGTGACCTAATACTACCTAGAATTGCCTTGAGTTAATCATCTGTTTCCTTTCAGAACACAAACCGTTGTTCTGTGTGTTCACATGGATCCTGACCTGTTTGTATTTGTCTGGTTTTCTTTTCAGTTTATGTCTTGTTTCTTCCATATAAAACACAGACTGCTGACATGTTATTCTCCCACAGAAAAGAGGAATTGTCTCTTTCAGTGTTGCGGTAATAATGGGTCTGCACCATATTCTTGCGGGAGCACATAGGAATGGGTGGAGTAGGTGGGGTCTTCTCACTGAAACATAGCATTATAATGCTCTATATCAACAGGCATGTATGGAGATGCAGCCCTTGGAGGCAGCAGACACTGTGACCATTATGGCTGAAATAAACACAGCTGTGTCATTGTGAAGATCAAAGTTGAGATGAAGGAATAAAGTGAAGCTGTCAGTGAAAGGTGTCATCTCCTCCTGCTCCTCCCTCATCTCTCCTCATCATCTCTAGCTGGGTTATCTGCCTGTAAATTGCAAAGGAGCAGACCCACTTTTCAGTCGACTCCCAACTGGTCAGAAGTTTATCAAAATAACTAAATATAAATATCAGTTTATTCTAAGAAAGTTAGACTTACTGCTCTTGTTAGAAATATGTTAGAGGAAAACCTGCAATGATTTAGGTCTGTTTTTGTTTCTGTTCTGACTGTTTTTTCAGCAGCCAAATCGAAAGTAAATTTCAGTTCCTCCCAATGAAAACCTGCTTCATGAAAGAGAACCCGGATGTTTTGGCGTAGTTTGTTTGCTTCACGGAAACCTCCATTTGCAGTAAGTGTTTAATGTTTCTATCTGTAAAATCATTCTGATTAGTTAGTTTCTCACCTGGAGCAGACAACAATTAGTTCCTCTCTGAACATGGAGGTCTGGGTTGTAACAGCATGTTACATGTTGCTGAAGGGGTGACGATTCATACCATCACATCTACACTCAGTATGTTGAGGAATTTTTAGTTTATTGCTGATGTTTTATATTAACGTATCACTGACCCATTGGCCCAGAAAGTTCCAGTTCTGATACATGGTTCCACATTTATATAGTTGTGAGTAAACTGAGTTTTCTTATGCTTTTGGGTGGGGGGCACTCACCTTCACCACCACCACCAAACCAGGAAGTGACTGCTCAGGTTTCTGGTTGTAAACAACAATTGCAGAACTGTGAAAGAGACACCGACCAGAGTCTGAGTTTTCATCATCATTACCATAGTTACTGTTGCGGTCACTAATGGTGACGGGGTGAATCTTGTCCATGTCTATATTTTCATAATCAAGATGCTTTTGAGGACTAAGTCTAACCGGGAGGAGGAGTGGTGGACTGGTCAGAACAAAGTGACAAGGAGTGTTCGGTGACAACAACAAGCATCAACAACAAGCAAAAAGCATTTGGTTATGTTTCTGCTTTCTGATGTTCTCCTCTTATTTCAGAACAAAGTTTTTGTATTACTGTATATGAAGGAAAATCTACAGGATTATTAGATTATTGTCTGAAACAGTTAACATGATGAACAGCTGATGTTTTTTTTTCACAAAACAAACAGCTTCATTTTCAGGTCTTTAATTCAAATTTAATTTACACCTTTGAAGTCAACAGAACAGCTGCTTCCTGTCCAGCCTTTCAAAATAAGATGACATCAATGTCGTTAAAATGTTTCATGTTAATGATGGCGTGAAACTTTAATGGAATATCTAATCCATGTGTATAGTTTGATGAATGAGAAATCCAGCAGGTCCAGATGTTCAGAGTTTGTTCTGCTTCATTTTGTGCAGCTGCAGCAGATTAACTTTGACTGATTTTATATCTTAACAACATGCAGTGTTTGAGTCTGCAGCTCCTTCACTTTACAGCCAAACTGCAATAATTTCATTCCTTTTAACAATCTTGTCATCTTTAACAAACGTCCAACAATCTGTTCTTTCTATTATTAATGCTAAATATGATTTAGTGTCATAAACTTTGTTTTCTGGAAGTAGAGGAACAACAACTCGCTGGACTGTTAATTTGTTTCTACAGGTGTGTGTCAGTGAATGAAAATGTATCTTCATGTGTGTTCTTGGCTGCAGCTACATGTGTGTGAGCTGATGTAAACTGAGCAGCATGGATCAGTGTGAGGACAGAGAGGACAGTGTCCCTCCCTCTAAAACCACTCTGTGTGGACAACATGAGGACCAGAGCAAAGCTCAGAGGTGAGATCACCATCTCTAACTGTCCAGGACTATTCTCCATGTCAGAGCTCAGCTCTAACATCACCAAGTCATCTTTATTCACAGGAAACTACCTAAACCTGAGCCTGAATCTGAACCTGAACCTAGCTGGGTGTCCTTAAAGAGCAATGAGTCAAAGGGTATTATTATTGAATTTAAATCAGAGCAACATTCAGCTGCAAACAGGTGAGCTGTTTCTAAATCTTCAAACTAATTAGTTTAAACTAACTTTTTTCCAACATATTATTTTGAACACAACTCTTTCTCACACGTCTGTTATTACATGTGAAGCAGTGTGTGATAGATGCTAAATAATTGATATAATAAAACAACTGCATTATTGTGATAATATGAAATGATCTTGTCGGATGATATTGGAGCTAAAATAAGTTGTTCTTCCATTAAGTTAAATCATTCTGTATCACCTTGTGTCACATTAGTTAATCAGAGTTGGTACTTCTGCAGACCTTAAGGAATAAAAAAATATGAATAAAAATAAATCATCTAAAACTAAAAGTTTGGAATAAGACTTAAATATTTTAAGAAAGACAACAACTGTTCAAATATACCAAAATATTTTACAATAAACCCGATGAAGGAAATGTATTGAAATGAAATTCAAATGTCAACAACTGAACCACTGGTCCACAATCTGCTTCATGTTCCTCTGCACGTTCAGTTTAAAGTTCTCAGCAAGTGGAACAACTGAGCATTAAGAGCCATTAATCAGCCATGTTTCAAGACAGTTACCATGACAACTCATACTCTGCTCAGGTAGGAACTTCTGTCCAGCAGTACCTGAATGGGAAAAGACACATAGCTTTTGGAGCAGGAAACCACATGGACTTTCGTCTTTTGTTGTTCTACAGAATGTGAGCTAATGCTTCCTGGTTCCTCCACAGAGTGGACCAGCAGAACTGAGAGGTTCCCAGTGGTCCGTCTGCCCAGCAGCATCAGACACAGCTGGACTCCATATTTATGGTCTGTAAATGTACAGCAACTACTTCTCCATCAGGTCTATTCATAGTCATCTCCATGCTGCACTTTGTAGACCAGAGGACTGTCAGTCTGTCCAACAAGGACCTGATGTTTGGCTTCATGATTTCAGTCTGATGTGTTCTTCATATATTGATCTGTTCCAGCTCCTGGAGGACAACATTGTTACTTTTGTGAAGAATGAGCTGAAGAAGGTCA